>JAGDQP010008544.1:29409-62565 GCA_022664845.1 Lepisma saccharinum
ATAGATATAGTCCACAAAATGTTTACATAAACATATAAGTAGTGTATATTAGTTGATGATTATGTGAAATGTACTAGTGTATAAATTGTGTATTGTAAGTGTATAATCATATTATGAAGAGTATAAGATGTGCATAAATTATGTAGAAGAATTGAAATTCTTCTCTAACCATAAGTTTAGTCAGTAAATTTCACTTAAACCTAAGCTCCATTTATTTCAGATAGAAGCTCCAATACGACCAGATTACGTCATGATATAGACATAAATTACTTCAGTTGGTAAATAGAATTTCACAACGATAGTTAAAAATAGATTGTTTCTACTTTTTCTTTTTGTCGATTTTTAAGATTTTATTGATTTTTCATTTTTAAGGAACTCTTTTGATAAATGTAACTGGTGAGTAAAATAAATTAAAATTCAAGGTGTTGGTAAAATGATTAAACCCAAATGATAAATGATTTTGAATTAATAAAATTCCAATATTAAGATTTATACAATAAAGCTAAATTTTCTCTCTTTGAAAGATACTTTTAAGAGTTGCTTTGACTCAGACATTTAGAAGCACACTGCATTTATCTTCCTTATAAGCTATTTGAAGCTATAGATCTTGATTGTAAAATTCAACTCTGTTCTAATTTTCTTTCTTATTTATCTTATTCTATTGCTTACGTTGTGTTTAATATTTGGTGATTTCTTGTAATATATTTTAAAGAAATGAATTATTTTTGTGTTATGTTTGAATTGGTCAAATTAAAAAAAAATGCTCTTATTAATGCCTGTTATCTAATGTAAAGTTAATGTGGTTCACTGATGTACCTGGTTGATGAAATAGCTTACCAACTTTGCTACGAGAAGTTAGAAAACTACCCCGCAAGAAGGAAAGAAGCAATATAGATAGTACCCGGAAAGGACTAGAAGAAAGAAGAATATAAACCTTTAACCGTTTCCTAAAGTTAAATCCATCTTAACCTAGAACCCCAGAAAGTTATATTAACCTTTAAAAAGCAGTTGACTCCTATCCAATCCCCCTCCTCTTACACGAATGATGAAACCGTCAGCAACTCCAGCACGACGAAATTGTCTGCTAACAAACGTCAACAGCTATAAAGTTTATCGAAGCTGAATTTATTAAGAAAAAGGACAACGAAAAGCTGAACCCAGTACTGTACCTGGAAACGAATGAAGAAAATGATTATCCAGAGACTGCGCAAAAAGTGAACCTTACTCTACGAACAACTCTCGATATTCTACTAATTCTCCAAAATTTTGAGAATCTTCAACTTCAATGAAAAATATAGCTTCAAGCTTCTGTTCTCTCTCTTTCCTATCCCACTAAGAAGATACGTATGATTTTTCCCTATCCTAGTAAGTTAATCCTTTAACCCTGAAAGCAAGCTCCTTTGTTAAGCCCTTCCCCACGAAATAAATTCAAGGAAATTTTCCTCTTCCCAGAAGGATGTACAGAAAACAACAAGATTGAAATATCTCGTCAACATAAAGACGCAGAATTGCCAGAAAGATAAGTTTGCCCTGGAATGCAAAAAAAGATGATGACTTTTTTGGAATCTCCAATATTTCTAGTGCTCCACTGACATAATTTCTTATATGAATGACACTCGTCTTCCCTTGTGCTTTATTACATCCAGCTCATGGAATTGTTTGGAACTATCTTGGTAACAATATGAAATCCATCCTCCTCACTGAGAATCTTCAGTGCAGTGAATGCTTGTGTTAAATGTTTCAGAAACAAAGTGTTCTGTAAGAGTGCTTCAATGAAAATAATAATAATACGTCAAGAGAAATGAATGAACCTAATCTCCAGTTAGTAGTATATTTCCGCGTTACTATGTTATCTTATCTGTTAGTTAACTTCCGTTTGCAAAACAGACACGATGCTCTTACAAGCTTTTACTTTAAACATTGAATCAAGCCAAAAATAAAATTTAAAAGAGAAAAATTATTTAATGATTGTAATTAAAATTTTCTTTTCTTTTTGAAATCTGGAAATTAAAATCAGTAATGGAATATGTAATTTAGTGAATGGTAATTCATAAGAAAATTGTATTAGAAGTAATCATGGTTAGTTGGTATTCAATATTTATGCATGTCATTATTATAATTGTTTTTCTGATAAGTAGTGAAAAGGTATGTTAGATCATGTTAATGTTAGATCATGTCAATCTTAATGTTAAAACTTAAGAGTAAGTTAGTATTCATATAGATTTTAGTATTTAGAATTAATTATCTCACAAGTAATCATATCATTCCAACTTTAAATTCTTATCAAGTATGAAAATAATTTCAAATTTTAATATAGAAAAGTTCAATAATGTAACTCCCCCTTTTATAAACTCCATTATATTGGATTGAGAGCTTCGCCTCACGAAGTTCGGTTTAGCGTATAATTGTAAAATGAATTGATAACTTCGCCTTACGAAGTCGCCCTACTTTATATTTTTAAAATGGATTGGTAGCTTCGTCTCACGAAGTTGCCCTATTGTATATTTGTGAAAGTTTCAAGATAACTTTGTTACCTTATTCTTTATTTTGTTATTGCTTTAATTTTATTGTTAAATAAAATTTATTGAAAAGAAATTGTTTTTTTCGAAATCCATTCAGCATTGGAAATGTAAAGGTATCCTCACACCAAGTCTAATAAAGTATTCTCTTTAGGAATTTCCAGAATTGAAGTCAGGAGCCCGAGATAGCCAGTTGTAAAATATTAAGTTTACTTTTCAGGAAAGATGCCTTTATTATGTTATTTCTTTAGGAACGTCAGAAGACCTACCAAAAGCTTTACCACAAAGACTATTATATTGCTCTACATCTGATCTACAGTAACCTCCAAAATAAACAAAATAACTATTACACATAAAATGAAACACGAAAAATAGTGAATCTATTTTCAGCTGCTATACTTGTTGCTGTTACGCTCCTATACATGCACATTTAATACTCCAGTGAGACAGTTAGGGTGCCCGCTTTCTGGATTTTTTTATACTCATTGGGGCTACGGCTAACTCTCGTTGTATATCAACAGGAGTATACAAACGCTAAAAGGGTCTTAAAGCCACAATATAACGTTTAGTATCCGAAGAGAACAAAATAAAAGTAAAAGATTTAAGAGGGTTGAAACATTATATTTAATCTATACATTTCCTCTGTCTCACAATAACCTACAGTCATTATACAAGCCGCCTGAAGGTACAACTGTTTGCATTTCTTTACATTTTACTATATAAATATGTTGTCATGATGTTTCTAGATGTTTTCCACTTAACAAGTGCTTATTTAAATATTATTCAAACCAATTACATCATAAAATTAACTTTGATACTTTACAATAACATTATTTAATCATTTAAACATCGCTCTAACCGACAATAACGCCATCTCTCGGCCTGCTTGGCTCCAGATCGAAATATATGAAGTTAACATATACCGTGTCGTCATTCTTTCGTCAGTTTATAGAATATACTTAAGTTGCTCATTGCCTCAAAATGGCTGCCATATGTGCAAAATTGGCTTAACTCTATGAAATCCATTTCTCCTGACATTATTATCTTCATTAACGTTTGAATATTGAAATAGTAATGTAATAACAATATATAATATACAAAATATATCTGAAATACAGATCTGACAGCCATGTGGCCATAACAAACAAGCATTCAAAAGTGACAGTACAGAGATCAGTGATACAGATATATTTTTATTTCTTTGGTACCTCTACAGCTATACCTCGTTTCTAATGAGGAAGAAAACAGAATAATTCAATGGCAAAACCCGCGTCCCTCCTCCCCAAGATTTTGTCGACCGATTAACTTATTATATAAAAAGGAGACAACAGAAATGTGTAGGAGAGAGATTAGTATGATTGAAAAACAAATTAAATCTGTGGCTCCTTCACAAGTGGTAATTGGTGGTGCATGTATTGGCATTATTCCTGAACTTGTTTTGACAATGGTCTGTGGTAAAGTGTGTAGTTCCCTGACTGAGATGTCGGCACAGAAATGTTATATTTGTGGAGCCACACCTAAATACATGAATGATATTGCGTTAAAGTCAACAGTATCGAACATGAGCCAATATGCATTTGGACTCACGATTACATGCATACATCAGTTTTTTTGTATGACTATTATACACTGCTTATCGCCGTGATGTGAAAACATGGCAGGTGGAAAAAAAAGAAGACAAAGTCAAAGTTAGTGTCATGAAACAACGTGTAATAGGTAGATTTCGCTCTGAAATGGGCTTAATTGTTGATCAACCTAGATGTTGAGAAATGAGGAATTCGAATGACGGGAATACTGCTCGTCATTTTTTTTTTTTTGCCAATCCAGCCAAATCAGCCGAAATCACTGGGATTAGTGAGGTAGTAATTAAGAGGTTTGGTGTTATTTTGAGCGTAATCTCAACAGGTTTCCCTGTAGATGTTGCAAAATTTGATCTATTTACTGAAGAAGCGACAAAGTTATACCTTCAGCTCTACCCATGGTACTTCCTTCCAGCATCTGTACACAAGATCCTCATACATGGAGGAAGCATAATAGAATTCGCTATTCTCCATATATATATATGCTTAGCAAGGAAGCGCAAGAGGCGAGACACAAACATATTAGAAGATATAGAGAGTTTCATGCAAGAAAGTCAGCAAGAATTTACAACCTTGAAGATGTGCTGAACCGGCTTCTGTTAAGTTCTGATCCGTTAATAACAAGTGCTCTCCGTTCATGCACAGGAAGAAACAGCCTCTGTAACTAGAAGTCAGGCAGCTGCTAAAAGAACAGAACTTCATCACATACCTATTGCGGCCCAGGATGAGGCGACATACGATGATGATGATGTTAGTGACTCTGACCAACATGATGACCATGAAGATGATGACGTCTAGATATTGTTAATAAAGATAAACTTTATTGTATTTTGCTTGCCAACTGGTCATTTGTTACTGTCATATCCATTCTCTGAACAAATTATCATTTGTAGTCTGTACAAGTGTACTCTGTAAAAACTGTAACTCTCATCTCCTTGATCAGAATTTATGCATGGAACTTCATACGTCAATGTTTTTTCAACTTACAATAAAATAATGACTTCTCACCATTCTATCATTCACACAATTGCAATTGCATAATTAAAACAATAGAAGTACAAACAACCTTATTGCTTTGTAGAGCTAGAATTTTCTGCTCACGGCCTACTGCAAGCCGCAGAAGTGTCATGGCGAGGGCCACTAGTGGTACGCGGGCCACGTATTAGGAATGGCCGGCTTATAACAATTCATTTGCACTTTTAGCAACACAACTTTACAGCACAAGTGCATTATTTACAGATAATGTCAAATGAATTTTGTCTCGCTAGATTGGCGTTTTGTCCCACTGTGAAAAGAAGCTACTATTTAAAGACATGTAGATTGTAATTAAACTTGTTCTTGTAACTGTGTTCTGTTTTTGTTCTCCAATTTAAAACACACAATTTGCTTAAACATAAAATTAACAAAAGGTGTGCCGAGAATTGAGAATAAATAACTGTTTGAAGCATTTTTTTACCGTCTTTCCTTTGAGTGGTGTTTAGTCATTTACGTTAAGAAAGTACGCATGGTGCCTTGATGTAAGTTTCAGTTTTAAGTAAAGTGATGCCTCATTATTTCTTATGAAATTTTGAAGAAAAAATGAGTATAGTTTAAAATATCTTATCGTGCGTCTCAGACTAGTTTTAACTTATTCCCAAGTACAAGGTTCTATAACACTACAGTTTGCAAACTCCGTGTGGAATTAATTGCATACTGCATTCCCCTGTTTTCTTTCAAATAGTTATCCACTGTAATGATTGTTTTTTTTACTGGTAACATTTTCATACTTGATGCACTGTAACCTAACCTACCCTCAGCTTACGTAGTATATCGAATGCGAAGCCAAAACACACACACATATATATATATATATATATATATATATATATATATATACAGGGTAAGTCAAAATGATGTACCCGATTTCATAAATTTATTTTGTGAAATATAATGAACATATCTGAATGTAATACATGTGGTAAGAAGGGTAACTCTCAAAGTTTTTTTCAGTCACATCACAAGTGCTCTATGTGAGCACCTCGCGTAACACGACACACATCAAGCCGATAGTCTATCTCCTGCCAAACCTTGTGTAGTGTGTCACGGTCAATCTCTGCAATGGCTGCTGTGATGCGGGCGCGAAGGTCACCCAATGTTGTTGGAAGTGGGGGTACGTAAACACGATCCTTTATGAAACCCCACAAAAAGAAATCACACGGGGTCAGATCGGGGGAACGAGGTGGCCAACGAATGAGAACTCGATCCTCCTGAGATGCACGGCCTATCCAGCGCTGTGGCAATGCCTCATTGAGATGATCCCGAACGCTGCCATGGTAATGCAGAGGGGCACCATCCAATTGAAGAATGAAATCTGCACTATCCTCTTCGAGCTGTGGAAGGAGCCATTGTTGCAGCATATCAAGAAAAACATCACATTCACCTTGGGTGAATCGCGTTGGTGTTCCACAACTGCGTGGGGATTATCAGTTCCCCAGATCCTTATGTTGTGTCTATTCTCATTCCCAGAAAGGTGAAACACCGCTTCATCACTGTAACGTAACCTTTCGGCGAACCCATCCTCTTCCATTAACGTGAGAAAATCAGCACAGAAAGACGCTCGAGCAGCATAATCAGTGTCTCTTAAGGCTTGTAGCAGTTGCAAGCGATAGGATTTCATTTGTAAACGTTTCCGCAGAATTCGCCATACAGTTTTCTGTGGCATTTCAAGTTCCCTCGCTGCCCGGTAGGTAGACTTCTGTGGACTCCGCACAAAACTGGCGCGAACACGTTCCACTGTCTCTTCCTCAGCTGAAGGACGGCCAGTCGATTTTCACTTACAGATGCAGCCCGTATCTCTGAATTTTTCATATCACGTACGAATGGTTTTTCCAGTAGGTGGGTCTCTGCCATACTTGGTACGGAAATGCCGTTGAACACTCATCACAGAGTTGTTTATATGGTAATCCAGCACACAGAACGATTTCTGCTCTCCAGTCAGCGCCATTTTCGTTAACTGCTTCCAGGGCCGCGTAGCGGTAGACAATGCAACCACGCGGGACATAAGGTAAACTCAACTAAACTTTGAACTTTTGCCTTTCCTTGCGCGTAGCTCACATTAAGATATGTTCATTATATTTCACAAAATAAATTTATGAAATCGGGTCCATCATTTTGACTTACCCTGTATATATATATATATATATAATAGGTGAAATTTTAAGAGAATGGAATTGTACTTACATAATATCTTGCCGAAAATTACGTGCACAAATACGCACACAACATGGTAAAGTCACTTAGAATTTTCGCATACATGCGTCATCAGTAGAGTTGACTAGTTCGTTTAACACACGTTAAAAACTTAGTGATACAAAAACAACATGGCGGACCACCACATCAAAAACAATTAACGACGTTCTGCGCGTGCGTAAGTACTCATGGGAAAGGGAAAGAAATGTTGTTTTGTGTTGAAAATTGAGCTGCGAACAATAAAAATTAAAGAACTGGAACTCAGTAAGGGAAACGTAGCCAGGAAAGTGGAATCCACTATAGTAAATGCAGTCGGAGAAAGTGTGATACAATATCGTAATGAGATAGAATGTGTGTCAAAAGGCTAGTGTGACATAAACACACAAAGGTGTTTATGTAAACACAAGTAGCAGGCGACAATAAACTCTGGCGGTGGATTAAAGAAGCAAGAAGACACACCTCTAGAAGAGAAAGAAGAAACAAATATAAAAAGGACCGACAGCAAGAGTCCTGCATCATTAACTTTACAGTGGTCACTTCTCCCCCTCTAATCCTGGGACCTGGTACGGGGTCCAAACCTAGCAACAACAACCAACTATACCTGGGACTTGGTACGGAGTCCATCACAAATCTAATTTACAAGGAGAAGTTATCTACTAGAACATATAGCGTCAAAGCACAAGTCCGAGATTAACCATAACTATATTTATAATTCGGATTAAGTGAAATACTATTGTAATATATATTCGAAACTTTTATAATAAACCGGTGTTGGGAAAACACAGATCAAGCCTTATCTATTCACAGTGATCCTTAAATTCGATCCTGCTCTACCTAATTTATATGACCTGCAAAGGATCATAACGATATAGAAATCGCACCCCAAAAGAAGTGGGATATAGTATAGAAAACGTACCCCTAAAAAGTGGGATTTAGTATAGAAAACCTGTCCATACCCTATCCCCCACCACAAACACATCCACACGTCGTCTCTTGAAAGGAGCTTTCATTCAGAGCTTGAATGCTAAACTGAAACCTGGTCTGAACTTGCAGTAACTTTTTTTTATTTCCTCATCTACAGCCACACTTCCCTTTCGCCCCTGCCCACTTTTTTGTTTTCTATACTGACTCCCACCTTTTGTTATTGACTCAGCAACCTACTCCCTTTTCATTGCGTTTCCTACTATACCATATCCTACTTTTTCGGAGTACGTTTTGTATACTAAATCCCACTTTTTCGGAGCACATTTATACTCTATCCCATTTTCTCCGACTGCGTTTTCTATACTGGATTCAACTTTCCTGACTACGTTTCCCTTATGAGTCCCAGTTCTTTAATTTTTATTGTATGCAGTTCAATTTTCATCACAAAACATCACTTCCAAAATCCCTTTCCCATGAGTATTTGCGCACGCGCAGAACGTCCTCAATTGTTTTTGATGTGGTTGTCTGCCATGTTTTTTTATCACTTTAAGTTGTTAGCGTGTGTTAAACGAACTGCTTTATTGTTTACTCTACTGATGACGCATGTATGCGAAAAATTCTAAATTACTTTACGCCATTGTGTGTGTAATTGTGCACGCGATTTTCGTCAAGATATTACGTAAATACAATTCCTTTTCTTTCCATAAAATTAATTTTCCTATTATATTGCTTATCCGGCCTTCTCCTGTATGTACCCGATCTATCTATCTATCTATCTATCTATCTATCTATCTATCTATCTATATATATATATATATATATATATATATATATATATATATACACAGGATATGATCAAGGAGGGGTTAACCTATAGTTGTGTCACATTGTTCAGTGTAAAGTAGGATTGAAGGCCATTTTATCCAATGTATACCTGGGCGTCAAGGTGGAGGGTATAGCTCCCCCTTGAATCCGCGTCTGTATATATATATATATATAGAAGATGGTAAAGAAGGTAGAAAAAAGATACTTACATAGTGAAATCTTAAGATAGGAGCACACGAACTTCACAAACACTATAGAAAATTAGTACGTTTCGCAATAGCGTTTTCAACTCGTACGAGAGAAAATGGATGGACAGTGTGGACAGGTGTGGGATTGGTGTTAAGGAAACATTATATTGTCACCAGATGGGGGACAATGTGGCCAGGTTATGGAGGAGGGTAAATGAATAGAAGGGACGGAGAAAACACCAAATGGAGAAGAAAGTGTAAAGGCTACTAGGAGCAGGCAAGGGGGTTCCTGAAGGAAAAAGAGGGTGTACAAACAGAGGGGGAAATAATAATTATAATAATAATAAAGAAGGGGAGAACAAAGAAACAATGTAGAAAAATAGAGTAAAATGCAACACGAACGAAATAAAGAAGAGAAAGGAAGAAGAAGACACTGCGCTGCAGGGAGTTACAGGCAGTTGAGGCCGGGTTCATGGTTTGCGGAAAGGATAGAGATGTATGTCTGCTCCCATCTCTTTCTAACTGTGGCAGGTGAGTCAGGGTTCATGACTTTCAGGATTCTGACTAGAAAGGTTTCGTGAAAGGTGCAACCGTGATAGGAAGTGTGTTCAGGTATGGGGAGGTGCGGAAGTTGATATTTGGAGGAGTAGCGATGGTTGTTGTTGCGGTATGTTAGAAGAGTTCGGGTTTCGCCAACGTAGAAGGCGGAGCATAGGTTACAGAGTAAGAGATAAACGAGGCTGGAAGATATGCAACTGCCGGAGTATCGAAAGAGTACGTGTTGTGAGTGAAAGGATGTACGAAGGAAAGACTGGGATCAAAAATAGGATAGGTTTTGCAACGGGATCTCTTGCATTTGTCAGGTTTGTGGGGAGGGGCGGGATTGGTCCACTTCTGGTGAGAATCATGTTGAGATTCGGAGGTCTGCGGTAGACAATTTTCGGGCACGACGGGAAAACTCTTTCAGTTTCGGGTGACGCAGTGAGTATGGGTAGTACCAGTTTGAGGAGCTTTTGGAGGACCTGAAGGTTGGGGTGGTACTGGGTGAGAAGACTGGGAGCGGAGGAAGCTACGCGGTGAGGTCAGTTGGAGTTGGGATGATTACAGGCACGGTCCAGTTGTTTACGGATGAGGTGTTTGGGATATCCACGGTCACTGAGAGCTGAGGAGAGGATCTTGAAATAGTTTTGGAGCACGTCATCAGAGGAATAGATGCGGGAGCCCCGGACAGCAAGAGCATATGGAAATGAGCGTTTGGTATGGTACGATGGGAGCTGTTAGAATCGAGATACTGCATACTGTTGGTAGGTTTGATGTGAACGCCTGTCTCAAGTCGATTGTTCTTGAGCCAGTCATCCACACCAAGTTGTGTGTTCCGTCGACAAGGACGAAGTGAACTTGACGGGGAAGGTGCAGTTGAGGTTTTGAAGAAATGTTTCCAAGGACTCTTGTCCGTTGGTACAGATCAGCAAAATATAACATATTATAAGGTAAAAAAGGTAGGAAAAAAGGTACTTACATAATAGAATACCACGACAGGCGTACAAGAACTATACAAACACATCAAAAAATTTGCAATGTTTCGCAAAAGCGTTTTCACATCGTAGGAGAGAAAATGGACAGAGCGAACAGATGCGGGAATTGAGCTAAGTAAGGAGACGCCATCTGGAAATCTGTAACAGGGCCATAACTCGGCTCCTAGTGCACAGAAATGTTTGAAACAAAAAATGTTAATACCAAAGTGTATGTGCGAAATCACGCGGTGATCCTTCTGAAATCAGGGACGTCTCGAGAATACCTCTACGGGGGTCAACTTCAAAATTTTAAATGGCAATAACAGTTGATTTTACTCCCATTGAAAGAAGCGCAAAATTTTGAACAACTTTTAAAGGAACCACTTCTCCATAGCTCACAATACTGTTTGGCAGCTAAAAAGACATAACTGATTGTCAAAATTAACATGGCGTACAGAGTTTTCGGGACATTTTGGATGCTTTAACTCAAACGAAATAGTAAATAAAGGTTCCAAACTAAAGTGAAATACTAAATGGGATATGCAGAATATAACGGTGATATTTTCGAATACAGGGGCGTTTCGGAATACTGTTGCGGCGGGCGGAATAACTTCGAAATTTTAAATAGAAGAAATGGTTGATTTTGATTTATTTGAAGCAAACATGAAATTTTAAACAACTTTCGTAGGAAACATTTTTAAATATCGTCAGTTACAAGAGCTACTTCGTAAGTTAACTGTTGACCTACTAATTAGATCTTGTAATTGCCAAACGTTACCAGATACTAGATGCTGAGTTATGGCCCTGTTACGGATTTCCAGAACCACCCTATCTATTATATATAATATATATATATATACGGTAAATTTGAAGAAAAAAAAGGATAATACAACTTAGTTTCGCATTAGATTACACATACACATAAAAGGTCACTATATTTCGTGTATTACACGTTTTCAAGTATAGAGGAAGAGAGCGAAGTTCACGTGTTCACGAAGTACAAGGTTGAAGAGGCAATGCCAACACGTAGCGGATAAAACATCAAAACTGGAGAACAACTGACTGCCGTAGCGCGTAGATATGCGGAACTTAAAATAGTAAGTAATAACTATAGCGTGTAAGTACAAGGTTGGATCGTGGATGGAAATGTGTTGACAACGCAGAGGAAAAGGGGAGTTTGAGTTATTGAAGGTTAAGGCCAGGTTTTATTTTCGCGCTCAAACCGTGAATGAAGGCATTCTCCCACAGACGGCGTGTTGAGGTGCTGGTCGTAGGGGGTAAAATGTGGATTATGGCAACCAGGAAAGATAGATCAAAATTAGTGTTGTGGGACACGGTGTGCAAGGAAACTGTGGCATCCGGTTTGTTAATAGTACAGAAGTGGCGATGGTTATTAATTCGAATGTTAAGACCACAACTTGTTTCTTCCACATAAAAGGCATCACAGAACTTGCAGGTTAGGATGTATATACATTAGGGGTGTGGCATGTACCCTTGGGATTGAGGGTGTACCGACCATTAGCAGTATTGATAGTGATTGTGGGAGAAGTGATGGAAATGGAGCACACCTTACGTCTGGGTCTCTGGCATGTCTGGGCGCCGGTTTTGGGTGGTGGCAAGGAGGGATTCGTACGGTCTAAGATATTTCTAATATTAGGTGGATGTTGAAAAACTAATCTAGGTTTGGTGGGGAATACTGATCTTGTGTCTGGGTCAGATTGGAGAATGTGGAAATTAGAGTGTAGGATTTGTTTAACCTTGGTTAGTTTAAGATAGTACTGGGTGATTTGAGCCGGTGGGTTGAGGGTGTGACGATGCACGGCGGATCTGTTTGATTATAAATTTACCTTAAATTGCCCTCCGGGCTTTCCTTTGTACTAGTTATATATATATATAACTAATGGGATGCATATCTGATTGTTCATTCTCTTTCTGCATTAATATCCCGGAAATCGCTTTTGTTGACGCATCAGTAAACAGATGCAGCGGACGGGTTGGGTCATAGGGCATTTATGAGGGTTTCCTTTAAGGAATGCATCCTGTTGTTCAGTTCCCCAAACAAACTTCTTGATTTTCCCTATCAACCGTTGTAAGAATTCTACTAGTAATGCGTAATATTAGCAGAATTTTCAGTTGTAATTACAAAGACGAAGGAAACTCCTCAGATTTTTAATCGTTTTAGGGGGTTGAAATGTTGAAATCGACTTGATAACGCGGTCGCTCACTTTCACTCCGTAGACGCTCACGATGTGTCCCAGAGCGACAAGCTCATGTTGCACTAGTTTGGTCTTCTCTAAGGATAATCGTAAGCCAGTCTTTTGTAATCTTTGGAAAAGTTTTTCCAAAATTTTTGAAATAGCAGTTTCTGCATTACGGTATATAAATATAGCATCGATATATGCTTCGGTTCTAAATTACTTAACGAAGAGCAAGGATCCGGATGAAGCACGAAGGGCTGTTTCGAAAATCTTGGGGCAGTACCTTAAATCTATACGTGCCCATGTTTGCTAAGGTGAAGCTAGTACAGTCACGGGATTCGTCAGTAATGGGAATACAAAAATATGCACTTTATAGGTCTAGCTGACAAAGCAGAGTTTCCCTGACATGTCCACTAACACGTGTTGTACACTAGGCAGTGGAGTGACTTGTAATTCGACCTTGGAGTTTAGAATTCGAAAATCCGTCAAAAAACGATAGGTACCATTTGCTTTCCGCACAAAAAATGCAGGAGAGTTATATACGCTCTGTGGGTTCAATAACATCTTGTTTTAATAAAATATTTACTTGTTCCTGAATCTGTGGTCATATGGTATGAGCGATGGGGTGAGGTGGACGTCTAAATGGCTCTTTAGAAGTTAGTTCTATACGATGTTTGTAATTTGGGACCTTCCCTATTCTACTCTCATCCCAAGCAAAAATATTTGCATATTCGTGGCACAAACGAATTATTTCCTTACGTGTTTTGGCCTTAACATCACTCCCGATTAGAATTCGGCTAGGATCAGACAGTGTCCTATCACGCTGGAGTTCTTCTTGATCATTGTCCAAGTCACTTTGCATAATATTAAAACACTCACGTTCTGTAGGTATATGCAAATCTTCAGCCTTTCCTAATTCGGTGAGACTAGGAATTACAGCTTTATGAGTAAAGGGATTTATTACCTCTATCAAATTTTCCGTGGGTGATACAATACACCTCGGAACTAAAATTCCGTATTGTTCAAATACGTCCATTCTAGGCTCCAATAGTTGTTCTTTTCCTGATTTTGAATTTTGTACCTGCACTTTTATACCATTTTTGACCTAGGTGGACAAACTGCCTTTTTCGAAACTACATGCTTTGGGTATTTGGTCTGATCTACTAAATAATTTACTTTTTCGGAAACTACATAAACTGCACTAGGGTTTGGAACGAACTTCCCAGGAAGTTTTGCAAATCGTTTCAGTGTTATTATTTTCGTAATCAACTCGTGCACACTGAGGCATTAATATATCATTCCCTATCAAAACTTTGTTGTTTGCGAAATTTTCTACTATGCAAAATGTATGATGAAAAATATACTCTTTTATGCAAAATTTGATCACTAATTGACCTAGCGTGATTACATCTTGTGTCTTTATTTTGGTATTTGATTGTACTATACTTCTATCAATTAGACTAATTTGGGACGCCGTGTCTATAAGAGTATCATAGTACTTCCCATTTAGCATAATTTATGCATACACCATATTGTCTTTGCATTGATGTGGGCATTTTTTAATTCTGTTACGCTGTAGCTGTGCCTCTCTCAGCCACAGTCAGCGTTAGTTTAAACATTGCCTTATTGGCTTAAGACACGCATCTTTCGTGTGATTAGCTAAGCCGCAATTATTACAATATATAACGTTACTGGAGAAGCTACTCTTTGATTTTGCATTTCATTTGTACCGTATTATACTGTCGGTAAGGTCATTTGTCTCGGTTGATAATTGTACTAAGGTTGCAACTCTAGCTGTATGAGTGCCTGGTAATTATTAAACATCTGTGGTTGATATTAGTTGCCAAAATGTGCATTGTAACCCGTATTTGCATAATTACCTCGTGAGTAATTTGAATTTGTGAAAATTCTTCCTCTTCCTCTATTATTTCCACGAAAATTAGGGTTACCTTTGTAATTACCATGATTCTGTTGGAAGTTACCTCGATTACAGTTTCCATTGTAACCTCTACTTGAATTTCCGCGATATTGTTGGTTTCCACGAAAACCATGATTGTTATGTTTACCTCTTTGTTGAAACTTGCCACTATTCGCATCTCTACCACGTTGGTTATGTGAATAATTGTTACAATGTCCTTCAAACTGATTTTGACCTTTTTCCTTAGGTGACCGTTTCATCATTAAGGTCAATTTCTCTAATTGTTTACTTATTTCGTCTGTCGGGTCACTACCTTTCTGTTTTCACTTTTTTATCTACTACCGAAATTTTATGCCTAATTTTACCTTTTTGTATTTTCGTTTGAAGCATTTACTTCTAACACACTTTGTACTGTTGTCAGAGGATTCGGACTCTGAACTTGATGAATCGTCATTTGATGAGACCTGAGATTCTTGAGAATCATTGTCCTCGGATTCACCGGATGTAATATCAATTTTATGTTTGCTATGTTGTTTCTTTCGTCTTGCTTTCACAAGTTCATATAACGTAGCTTTGCTACATTTACCTTTTCTCTTTTTGTTCCCGAATGCAATGTTTATTAACTTCTACTGCAACTAATGCATCCAACAATTCTTCTACTGTGTCAAATATACGTGTCTCTACTCGATCCATAAAATACGGTAATAATCCAGTACCGTTAATGCTTACTTGTGTTCCGGCATCGTAGGTTCGTATTTATGTATTAAATACACTTTATTGTACACAGTCTTTAACTGATTCACTACCTTTTTGAACTCGGTCACATATAATCTGTCCACCATCGATCTTCGCATGAGTTTTTGTGAAGGCTTTTTCCTTCCGAAGTTTTCGTAACTTAGATTGTTCAAATTCTTTTTCTCAATACGAAGTTGAAGCCAATTTCTCCCTTTCCCAATAAAGGTACTTGTTAACATTTGTTTGGCTCTGTTGTCACCGTATTGCATTTGGGTTCTTACGTCATCATAGGTTTTTAGAAATTGTTCAATATTGTCCCTATCTACATCAAAATTTGGTATAGGTACCGTATAATTTGGACCCTTACATGGTTATGCACCGGGGGTGGTGGTGGGTCTGACATTTTTCTTTTCCGTGTAAACTGTCGCGTTAAATGGATTTCAGAAGGTACTACCTTCCTTGATTTCCGCTTTTGTTGAGGTGAACAACACTCCTTTGCAAGGTTAAACAGCTCGTCTAACGAGGAATCTAGCTCGTCAGCTAAATTCTCAAGTCGCTTATCATGGGACATTTCATTATTGCAATGTATCTGGTTTAGTAAAAAGTAATCCATTATTTTGCCAATAGATGGCTTCACTGATCTGTAGCTCGCGTTGTATAAGTCCGATCGGATTCAACGAGATGGCGTTCAAACGATGAGATTGCGTACTACAAACACTGCTCAGATAGTTGTGATGAGTTAACTCAGTGTCAAAATGGACACTAGCAAAGAGAAAATACGCTATATTTTACAGTTTTTCTTCGATAAAGGCGAAAACGCAAGCCAGGCGGCTGCAAATGTGAATAGTGTTTATGGTCCTGATACTGTAACAGCCAATCACGCGCAATTTTGGTTTCGTCGATTCCGTTCCGGTAATTTTGACGTCAAAGATGTACCACGCACTGGAAGGCCACGTGTCGAAAATGTCGATAAAATCATGGACATTGTCGCGTCCGACCGTCATGTAAGCACTGTTTCGATTGCCCAAGAGCTAAACATTGCACAAAAAATCGTGTGGAACCATTTGCATAAGGCTGGATACAAAAAGAAGCTTGATGTATGGGTGCCACACGAGTTAACGCAAAAAAACCTCATGGACCGAATTTCCATCTGCGAATCGCTGCTGAATCGCAACAAAAGCGACCCATTTCTGAAGCGGTTGGTGACTGGTGATGAAAAGTGGATCACTTACGACAACGTCACGCGAAAACGGTCGTGGTCGAAGCGCGGTGCGCCGGCGCAAACGGTGCCCAAGCCAGGATTGACGGCCAGGAAGGTTTTGCTGTGTGTTTGGTGGGATTGGCAGGGAATTATCTACTATGAGCTGCTCCCCTACGGCCAAACCCTTAACTCGGAACTATACTGTCAACAATTGGACCGTCTGAAGGCAGCAATCGCCCAGAAGCGCCCAGCTTTGGCCAATAGGAGAGGCATTGTGTTCCAGCAGGCCAACGCCAGGCCACACACATCGATAGTGACTCGCCAGAAGCTCCGGGAGCTTGGTTGGGAGGTTCTTATGCATCCACCTTATAGTCCGGACCTGGCACCGAGTGATTACCATCTGTTCCTGTCCATGGCGAACACGTTTGCTGGTGAAAAATTCGCTTCAAGAGAGGCTTGTGAAAATCGACTGTCTCAATTTTTTGCCAATAGGGACAAGGGCTTCTATGAAAGAGGCATCATGATATTACCTTCCAAATGGCAACACGTTATCGAACAAAACGGCGCATATGTGACCTAAATCGGATCATTCTAACTATGGTAAGTCAAGCTTTCAATGTCATGCAAAAATAATGGATTACTTTTTACTACACCAGATATATGTATTCACTTTTCCTAGCATAATAATACTTGTACGTATAAATCCTACATTTATATTTCAAATTGAATATATTTATTATTATTAAATTCCCTAAACCAAAAATCGTAACCTATCCTATATTATAATAAATTTTGCACATATAGTATCTTAAACACTTAATCAGTAACTTTTTTTACACTGTCCGGCACGAATCAAACATTGCGATGGTACTCGAAACACTTTGTTTATCGCTTTTACGTACAAAACACACATGCATTGCAGGGTGGGCTTCTATTGACTTATCAATTTATAATTGATTTAAAAACGATTGCGGGTGGGTTTCACTCGTAAGCAACAATTTCTACCTAAACACATTGTACTTGACTACATACGGGCATATATTTCCACCATCGTCAGTTGTGAAGGGTGACGAGTTTGCGTCATGCGCAAACAATTTAAATTGTTAGTTGAGAGCTTTACTCGTATTTTTGAATATCACAACTAGTAATCAGCTCCTTTACAAAAAAAATATAAAACGACCTGTGATATTGCATTACCGAGGCCAAAAATATACAATTTTGAAATCCAAGATGGCGACAGCGCGAAATGTCACAATTGTTAAAATTCATCAGAATTTCGTGAAATTTCATATGTGGGGGTTTGAAGGGGTTCAGAGTTCGATTCCAAAACTACAATTGTTGAACTTCGAAATTCAAGATGGCGCCAACGTGTAATATAAATTGTTTAAAATGATCAGCATTTCATGAAATTTGATTGTGGGGGTGTGAAGAGATGCTGAGTTCAATTCCGACGCTAAAATTGTTGAACTTTGAAATTCAAGATGGCGCCAGCGCGAAGTGACAAAATTGTTTAAAAGCATCAGAATTTGGTGAAATTTTACACGTGGGGGTTAGAAGAGGTGCTAAATTCAACTCCAAACCTAAAATTGTTGAATTTTGAAATCCAAGATGACTGTAGCGCGTAATATCATAATTGGTAAATATCAGAATTTTGTGAAATTTCATGTAGGGGTTGAAGGAGTGTTTAGTTCAATTCCGAAGCTTTGGAAATCCAAGTGGCGGCAGCGCGAAATGCATTGATTGCTAAATATCATTACGTTACCTCCACCCCCTCTAATTTGTTCACTACAGGAAGACTATTCGCAGAAATGTTTGTGATAATATCAGAAGATTTCCTACCATCAAACAATTAATATTATGTATGAAAACTAGCAAGTTCGAGCGAATACATGTAGAGGGCGCGATACTAGCGATTGAAGGTAATGTGAAATTGAATGGAAACAAGGCAATTTAGAGGAAAAATAATAATTTATCACAGGAATCACAACGCTTCAGATTGTACTTCTTATCTGGAAAGCATTCGAAGCCATATAGATTTACTAAAGAATTTAAGAACATGCAGATCATATAAATATTTAGTGAACGTCTTGCATAACGAGCGTATAGTTTGTGCTAAATAGCACAATCTACAGTATATTCCAAGTGAAGTAACACGCAATTTAGCCAATGAGGATTAAAGCACGGGAATGAGCTGCCTGTTATAAAATAAAATAACTAATGCTGCGACTACATCAAAAACACGCCCGCACAGCGATACCAAGTCTGAAAATTTGGTTTACACTGGATTAGACTGGAAATGGAAAACGACGTTAAATGTTTGTTGTGAGCCCATCTTTCAACACTAACCAGTCATTACAATATGGTTATGTAGAGCTCATGGCTACTACTCTCTACGTCCGCCTCGGTGAAGTAACACTCCTGGCGCCTTGTTACTGTTTCTTGCGTTGAACGTGATGTGAATCGCGCACAATTAAAATAAATCTAATCTTACTTAATTTATCCTATTTCCGATATGTTTGCAAATGTTGAAAATGGGTACAACAAAAAGAGTCTAACCTGACTTTCTAACGTATGTTCTTGAAATATTGAAAATGCAAACGAAAGCAAAATGTATTTGTTGAAAAGTGGAAAGAAAAAAAATGTTGTGTAGCGAAACCAAGAGAAAAAATACCTTATCACTGGTCAACCGGCCATCGGTTTTCACAGTGGCTTGAAAGTAGTTCAACAGAACACGTATAAATGGGAGTGCAAGGAACGCGGACAGGTCATGAACATTATTTCCCCAAGAGCGTCCACTACTCTCTACCATAAACATCAAGCTCTACGTAACGCTACTGGAGTAATCGGCTAGTATCGAAATATGGACGCCAAAGCAAATAAATATTTAACCTCAATTGCCGATTACCAGCCTAATCCAGTATGGGCCAAATTTTCAGTTCTTACCAAGTTTTATATACAGATGCTTATCAGAATAATGGAAACACCTGTAGTTGGCAACACGTCAGATGTATGGGTTGGCAGTGGTGTCGTGGCGACCGCAGCGCCGGACTGCTGGTGGTGGTGTGTTAGGTCGGTCTCCATACTACGTCAGGCGTCGTGGAACAGGAGTGTGCAGTGGCTGCAGCAGACGGAGGTAGTGTAAAATGGGAGACCTCTCAGAGTTTCAAAGAGGGCAAATTGTTGGTGCGCGGTTATGTGGAGTGAGTGTGACGGCAGTGGCTAGTGTGTTAGGTGTGTCGCCAGGGACAGTGTCGAAGGTGATGACGGCCTACACAACACACGGGAAAACCACATCGGGGAAGCGGAACAGTGGGCGGAAGAAAAGCATCAGTGACAGGGCACGCCGGGTATTAAAGCGCATTGTCACGCGGAACCGTCGTGCCACGGCGGCGCAAGTGACGGAGGAACTCAATCAGCACCTCCCCCAACCTGTTTCGACAATCACAGTCCGCCGCGAATTACATGACATGAACTTACGGGGTCGTGTTGCACGGGCCAAACCTCTCATCAGGGACCAGAACGCTTTAGCACGCCGCAAATGGTGCCGCGACCATGCAACTTGGACCGTTGACGACTGGAAACGTGTGGTATGGTCGGATGAGTCACCATTCACCCTATTCCAAACCACGGACCGTGTTTATGTGTGGAGAACGCCCAAAGAAGCGTATGATCTGCAGTGTCTCCGCCCAACTGTGAAACATGGCGGCGGCACGGTGATGCTGTGGGCCGCAATATCATGGTTTTCATTGGGTCCTGTGGTCACACTTCGCGGACGCATCACTGCCAACGATTATGTCGCAATTTTAGGAGACCACTTGCATCCTATGGTCCGGATGTTGTTCCCGGACAATGACGCCATATTCCAGGATGATAATGCACCCATTCACACAGCTGGAGTTGTTGCAGCGTGGTTTGAGGAACATCGGGATGAAGTTCAACACCTCCCCTGGCCCGCCCAATCCCCAGATCTCAATATAATTGAACATCTGTGGTCCATCTTGGAAACACGACTCCGGCGACGATTTCCACCTCCATCCTCTCTCACAGAACTGGCCGATGCCCTGCACGAGGAATGGTGTAATATTCCACTTGCTACCATTCACGACACCTATGCCTCCATCCCACGTCGCATCAAGGCTGTTCTGAAGGCGAAAGGTGACCCGACACCATATTAATCTGGTAAGTTGCACTTTCGTTCAGGTGTTTCCATTATTCTGATAAGCATCTGTATATGTTAACATTGTGTGACTGTTTCCTCGTTTATACATCTTAATTCTTGAGTTATACAGGTACCGAACTGTGTAAGTAAATCATATTTAGGTTATTGGCAAGTATTAAAACATAAATAAAAAACAGGCCACACAGCGATAGCAAGTGTAAAGAACTGAAAATTAGGTCTATATAGGTTTAGACTGGAAGTGGACAATCGAGGTTAACTACCCTCCGCTTCCTGGCTTCATATATTCATTAAATTTTTAATAGCTCCGATCAGTCCAGTATCATTTTGATAAAGGTAAATGAATTAAACAAACAAAATGCAGATTTCTTTTTTACGAATTAATTGACCGGCTCCAGCGCCATCTTGTTCCAATTTCGCGTGTTCCCAGTGTAAATATAATGATCAAACAGGGCTTATTCTACGCTTCAAATTAACAAGGAGGTACGTCATCAGTTGAGCACAGGGATTGAATTACTAAAAACTAGGATGTATATAAATAAACCAGGGCTGAGGGAGCTGGACGGCGTGTCCCCGGTTAGGGGTGGGCATACCCGAAAGTGCTGTTAACATTCTATTCCACCTGTAAATTTTCCAAACCCATGTGCTGGTAATTTGCAGGTTCGAGAGATCGTCGACCAAACCACCCTTTGCCACAAAGGTAGAGTGGTGCAGCGGTAAGACGTTGACTCACTAAATAAAACACCCGGGTTCGAATCCCGGCGGGCAGCAAGATTTTTTCTTCTTCTTTTCTTTCAACATATATTTTTATATGTTCATATATGTTATTAATAATTGCTTTCTTGCATTTTTCATACATTATCTTACATTAATAACCGTGGGGGTTATGTAAGATTAGATGCGGTCATATATCTTTACATGTTTCACTCTGAGAACCGATCAATTAGTACTTTAAAAAACTTGTAAACAAAATATGCACGAAAACTTATTTAACACATTTTTCTGTTACTCGCTTGAAATGTTTGTTTTCTTCATATAAAAATAAACAAGGACTTAATTAGACTTCTCGTTTGAAGTAGTTAATTTTTGTGAGATGTTGATAAAAAAACTATTATGAGGTAGTCTTTGTCATTTAGCTCTTGTTTCTCTTCATCATTATATTCATAGCCATCATTCGTCCGTCTTGTCATCTCTACATTTCGCTGAAAGGTTTATGCCATTGACCTCTCTCTAAAACGATACTGGATTGCTCGATATCATTAAAATTTTAATGAGTATATGTAACCAGGGAGCAGAGGGTTCATTTAATCTCGATACTCCACTTCCACTCTGGTCCAATTTGGAATATTTTTTAAAATTATATCTAAGTTTTTGTTTATCAATGTGCGACCCGCTTTTTAATTTCATATTTTAATTCATACGTTAAAAGTATGGAATTATATTATTTTATTAACCTTCGTATATGTAAGCTAAAAAGTTTGTATTCGTCATATTGTACATAAAGGGGGCTTCAAGTGACGGACCCCGGTCCAGATCTGGACCCCAAAGCCCTTTCTCATGGACCTCCACGACTTGATTCGACATCAAGACTACAAAGAAAAAAATTAATTGTATTAAAAGCACGGTATTCAGCAGAAAATATTAAATACAGCACAAAGAATTCAGGAATGTGTATTATTATTCTAAGTACGATTTATATGTTTCATGCATGGTACTCGACAGTTGACAGAGCGTACATTTGATTGAAATGAACCCTTCTCTGTTGCCCCTTTCATCTTGTTTCGAACCTTTAAAAAGCACAGAAATGTAATGTGGATTCATGCTAACATAAGCCGTAATCACATTTTAATGCTTTATTTATTGACTGATTTGTTTAGTAGATTATTTTCACTCCTGTTGGTGTGGGGTGATTAAAATACGTTGGCTACATTGATAATCGTACTGCTATTACTACTATAACTACAGCAGCAACAACTACAACAACAGCTGCTACTACTACAAATACTGCTACGTCTTGTCATGTTAAAATTCTTTGTCTTGTCAAATTCCAAGTGAAGAAAATGTGCCCAAACCCCGACGGTCCAATTTTTGCCACCATCGGTCCGGTGTCGGGGGTGTGACAGTCGGGAAAAAGTCGTATTTAAAGGCGGTCCACCGGCGGCCCGACGCCAAATGGGCGCGTTAGGCAAAACATCCTGTTGTCAAAGTGGCCTAAAGAACGAAGCCAGGAGTGATGTAACTAGCTTAAACTAATCCTTGTAGTGTACCAATCATACCAGTACATTTTGTAAAAATGGTTGGCAACAGGGTGGGAAAGTTTTTTGCCTCAGTTTTCCCGACGATGGTGTTGGGATTTGGTCGGGACAGAAGAAAATGCCGACCATGTCCTAGCAAGGCGGGAATATGACGGCAAGAATAGCCAAGAAGAAGGCGGGCCACCAACTATCTGAAACAGTCAGCAGAAAACAATTTCAATTAAAATCAGTTACAGTCACGACACATCTACACTAGTCAAAACTTTGTTCATTATAGAGAATAAAAATCAATTGAAAATGTCAGTTAGGATCGTCGGGCTTCACTCGGCACTTTTTTTGAACCCGACGGTTGAAATGTGGGCGGCAGCATTTGTACGGGCCGAATTCTGGCCGAGGGCTGTAACACTCTAATATTAAAATATTACATTAAAACATATTTATCTCTTAATTTCATTCGTCTTTTCACAAAATTCTGTAGTGAAAAGTATCACAAAATACAAAGGAAGTAAATACTATGAAACTAACTACATTTTTCATGTTCTGGTTTGCATGTTGAAAACATTGAATTTTAAACTATAGCCTATTTCAACAAACATTTAATTTTGTTAATAGGGCACAGATTTCGCTTTATGTGTGTTTTCTAAGGCGACATATTACACTTCTTGAGAAATACAAATTTAATAGTGCAGCGATGATCAAGGTCGTAAAGAAAAACTGCACATAAGAAAGGAAAAAGGAAAGTATTCTTTATTTTTATTTGTATATGATAGTGAAAAACGCGTAGCAACTCAATTCTAGACTGCCTGTTAATAGAGATACCGTAAAAGAGCAGCAAACTCACAACGTGGAACCGTGGATGAGGGGATAAGACGAGCTACCAACGAGAAGTGTAGGACGTTCCTGTGTTCGAACCCCACAGCATCCACTGGGATTATTTACTGTTGAAAAGTTAACACCGTAAATCGTGATGAGAGCAACGGATAAATAGACAGCATTGATGCTTTGTTTTGGTCAACTAAACCCGTTTCTTATAGCCATATGCGGACTGTCTTAGCTGTGCCGACGGCAGCAAACGCCTAGTACCCAACTGACGCTTGACTGTGACTGTCGGGAAATGGCCGGGTCGACACCGGCCAAAATGA
This sequence comes from Lepisma saccharinum, assembly GCA_022664845.1. Taxonomy (NCBI): domain Eukaryota; kingdom Metazoa; phylum Arthropoda; class Insecta; order Zygentoma; family Lepismatidae; genus Lepisma; species Lepisma saccharinum. The sequence continues at coordinate 53,814 of JAGDQP010008544.1, forward strand.
GAATTTTTCTGCTAGGTTTTGCTGCCTTTGGGGATGTCGGACCGACGAATGGCAACCGAGTGCGGCCCGACCCTGACTGGCGTCGGCCCAGCGGATGGCCGACCCGGTTTTCTCCATTGGGTTAGGTAGATGTGCAATTTAGATATTTTGATAAACTCTCGTATATATGGGCCAAAATTTTGGTTTCGTGCGTATTCTATGTTCTTCGTCTTGCCAAATTAGTAAACTGTGCAAAGTTTGTCGAGATATATTGAAAATTATGATTTTGCGATATTTTGACCATCCCTCGTATATATGGGTCATTTTTTTTGTTCCGGACGTACTCTATGTTCTTCGTCTTGTAAAATTACTATGTTGGGTAAAGTTTTGTTGAGATATGTTGAAAATTGTGTATTTGCGATATTTTGACCAACCCTCGTATATATGGGTCAAATTGTTTTGTTTCGGACGTACTCTTTGTTCTTCGTCTTGTGAAATTACTAAGTTGTGCGAAGTTTTGTTGAGGTATGTTGAAAATTGTGATTTTGCGATATTCTGAGCAAACCTCGTATATATGAGTCAAATTTTGATTTCGGACGTACTCTATGTTCTTCTTCGTCTTATCATTAGGAAGGTGTGGAAAGTTTTGTTGAGATACGTTGAAAATTGTGGTTTTGCAATATTTTAACCAAACCTCGTATATATGGGTCAAAAAATTCTTTTGGGCGCTCTTTATGTTCTTCATCTTGTCAAATTACTAACTTGTGTAAAGTTTTGTTGAGATATGTTGAACACTGTTGATTTGAGATATTTTGAGCAACCCTCGTATATATTGGTCAAAATTTTTGTTTCGGACGTACTCTATCTTCCTCGTCTTGTCAAATTACTAAGTTGTGCAAAGTTTTGTTGAGATATGTTGAAAATTGTGAATTTACCTTATTTTGACCAACTCTCGTATATAAGGGTCAAAATCGTGATTTCGTATATAGTCTATCCCAGTTCAAAAGTTTTTGTTACATAACCCATTATTATTATTATTATTATGTTAATTAGCAACACTGAACCTCCTTTAACCAGTTACAGGAAGATAAAGACAAAAATGTAATCTGATGACGTAATTCGAGCAGGAACTCCGCTCGAACAGTTCGAGCGCTCGAAGTTGCTCGAAGTGGATTTTTTGCCAGTTCTCCCACGTTTCGAGCGTAACTGCTTCAGGCTTCGGATTTCGAGCGCTCGAAATCCGCTCGTTGCACAGCTCTAGGTAAGGTCATTTACAAATTGCTTGAATGTAACCACCGTGACTGACTTACACCATTATGAATCTCAGTCCGCCATATTTATTCTTTAATCTACAAAAATTGTATTCTAATATACTATTCATACAATAATTAATACAAAATTCGAGATGTAAAGACCTTAATTTATCTTTTATTTTTAAATACAATCTGCTTTGTAACAACTTGGCGAGGTACAAATTTAAATTGTTTATATTCCTCTTGAGATCGACTAAATTTGCCACTGGAAACGCTAGGCAAATACTGTCTCTCTGGTTTCACCCTTTCTCCATCAAATTCACATCTTTCGGACTCATTAACAAAGGAGGAAGATGTCATAACTAAACTCTGAATGGGAGCCTGGAACAGAAAGGAAAAACAGTTATTAATGCTACTTTAATTCTTACATCTATAATTAATAACAATCAATGTTCTAGGGCTTGCTGCCAAAATAAACTTTGTTCAATGGCTAGGCAATCGTAACATCTTCAGAGATATGGTGTGTGTTGTGCTTGTTCCATGCCACTGCTGGAGTAGGTGGGGGAAAGCTGTTCCCCTATTGGCTGTGATCCTGATCCAATGGCGTGCTGTGGATGAGTGCTGGTGGAGTCGTTTTCTGATTGGCTGTTTATCTGTACCAATGGTGTGTTATGCGCTTTCCGTTGTTAAGTTCAGTGCTTGAAGCCAAGTGTCCGGTATGTGGTACCCTTCATCTCTGTTTAGGGAGGGCTTATATATGTGTAGATAAATAAAGCCTCCAGTATTTTTTGTCCCAAAAGCGATTGCTTCTCTTAAGAATTTTTCTTTCGTCCCACTTGGCTTCATGTTGTTGTCTGCAGTGTTTAGCCATGGCAGATTTATCCGGTTACATCAGTTTGGTGTGCCTCTGACGTTCCTTTACTCGGTCTTCTACATTACTTTCTGTCTCATCTATATATGTAGAATCACATTCACATGTAATCCTATATATGCCTAGTCATCAGTACTACTGACTCTTTGGGATTGAGCAATATGTTCTTGATTTTCGGTGGGGGAAGTGTACAGTCCTGATGTTGCTTTTTTTAGTATTTATTTTAACTCCGGGTTAGAGTTACTGGTCTCCCACCAGGCGCCTCCCCAGGTGGCGGATAGGGGAATGCCAACCAGATATGGTGGGTACCGGAAATATTCCGGGACGGACCAAAACCAGTACTGCTGCCTTGCAGTTAGTAGAGGGATCTACAAAGGCTAGGGGAAGATAACCCCGAACAAAAATATCATGGTAAAGGGAAGCAATTTCACCATTACCATCCTGAGGCTGAAGAAATGACATCGGCAAAGCTCAGAGATGGACAGAAGACATCTTGAATGTCTGCCTTTACTGCGAGGTCGCAGAGCTGACAACTCTACACCGCTAAAACATGTCAAGAAATAGTAACAGATGGTTCATGGATTCTCCTGGGGTAAAATATTCCGGAGGTAAACTAGTCCCTCATTCAGATCTCCGGGCGGAAACTGCTTCAGGGGGCTTCAAGAACAGGATTAAGAAAGACCTTAGAATAGGAACGTGGAACGTACGAACGTTATACCAAACGGGCGCTCTTCAGGTGGCAATATGCGAGACCGAGAAGTACGAGCTGGATATTAGCGATACAAGAAGTTCGGTGCGAGGGTCAAGATAGCATCCGACAGGGCAAGTACACTTTCTACTACGGAGGAACACAGTCTCACGATTTAAACAGGATTCCTCATTAAGAACGGTATCCTTCAGGCGGTTCAGAATACAGAGTTCGTAAACGAAAGACTATCGTACGTTACGATGCGCACTTGATGGTGCAACACGGTTTTAATAAATGTCTGTGCTCCTACCGAGGTGGATAATGATAACGACAAAGATATATTCTACGATGAGCTAGAAAGACTGTTTGACCGATTACCAAAGTATAATTCGAAAACTGTGTTGGATGATTTTAACGCAAAGGAAGGGAGGGAAGAAAAATATACACCTACTATAGGCAAATACAGCCTTCACGAAAAGACCAACAACAATGGAGAAAGACTGATAACTTTCGCGATTTCGAAAACCTACCGGTAAAGAGCACGTACTTTGAACACAAAGACATACACAAATACACATGGGTATCTCGACGGCAAAACTCTAAACCAGATCGATCACGTATTAGTAGATAGACGAAGACACATCAACATAATGGACGTTACGTCGTACAGTGGAGCCGAAGGTGACACCGACCATCAATTAGTGATCACAAAAGTAACGGAAAAGCTATGCATTGCGAACAGAGAAGGATCAGAACAACTGAAATTCGAAGTTAAATGATTAAATAATCCGAGCATAAAAGCAGATTACCAACTTGAACTCTCAAATAGGTTCGAAATCTTAGCCGACTCGAGTAATAATAATGAAATTGATGTAAGATGTGGGAGGCAATTCATGAAACAGTTAAGAGTGCAGCAAATGAACGTCTAGGTGAGAAGAAGCAACAAAATAACAAACCTTGGTTTGATGAAGAATGCCTTAAGCTTCATGGGGAACGAAAACAAGCAAGGCAACGATGGCTAAGTAATAAAAGCAAAGCAAATACCAACCACTACAGTAGTAATAAAAGCAAAGCAAATACCTGAACCGTCGTACAAGTTCCTGACGGTGATGCGCACATTTGCTCCCACACTTGCCTTCAAAATGCCGCGGTGGCCCAGCCCTAGAGCGCTCAACTCTGGTGCGTGAGTTTCTCAGATCCTGACTCATGCCAAATGGGCTTTGTGGTGACAAACACCGTGTGCGTGGGTTTTCTCGGAGATCTCCAGTTTCCTCCCACTTTCTTAATTCCATCAATTCTCCCTTCATCATCCGTCTACGTTTCTTGACCATCTTGTGTATTGTATATAAGATAGTAAAAAAGGTAATTGCATTACAGGATACAAAGACAGGCATTCACGAACATCACAAACACAACACAAAAGCAGCAACGTTTCATAGAAGCGAGTTCATATTATAGGAGAGGAGATTGCCAGAGAGGACTGGTACTAAGGAGATGCCATATTACAAATTAATGCTGGGTAACGGAGTGGCCAGGTTATGGAGACGGGAAAATGAACAACGGAATGATGAGGTTACTAGGAGTTGGTGAGAGGTTTTCTAAAAGAATAAGAGGATAAAGAATCAGAGAGGAGGAGAAGGGAGGAAATAATAATAATAAAGAAAAGAAAATATAAGTAAAAGTAAGAGACCAAAGAAAGGAGAGAATGGAAGAAGGAAGCAGCGAATAAAAGATGAAGAGGAAAAAGATGAAGAGAAACTGCGCTGCAGGGAGTTATATGCAGTTAATGATAGAACGTCCGAGAGTCCTACCGGTAGTACGTACAGAAACTGTGAAAAGTAATGGTTTCGCGTACTGGCAACAGGAAAATTGAGTTTCCATATAGTAGGCATACATAAACTCTAGCGAAAACCTGAATGGTTCAAGGTAACGTCATCATTCTTTCGTTAACAGTGTTGAAACCCTGTCCATTGTAAAACGCATAGGTGAGCGTTGGAAAATAAAACAACAAACACCCAAAAATAATAACAACTATATCTTCAGAACATATAACAATACTATCGTCCTACTGGCAGTACTTTTGTGTGCTACCGGCAGGACAAATGCCTGCACTTCTATCATTAAGATAGGGCGGGACAGGCGTAAGCCATAGTGCTGTTACCGCCCATACAATTCGTTTTATCTTTATTAAGATAGGGTTCATAGTTAGCGCAGAGGATAAAGATGTACGTCTGCTACCATCTCTTTCTAATTATGGCAGGTGAGTCATGATTCAGAATTTTCAGGATTCTTACTCGGAAGGTTTCGTCAAAGGTGCAGCAGTTATATGAAGTGTGTTCAGATATGGGAAGAGGGAAATTGTGATTTGGAAGAGTAGCTATGGTTGATGCGAATTGTCAGAGGTGTTTGTTTCTCTAACGTAGATGGGAAAAGACAGGTTACAGAGCAGAAAATAAATGAAGTTGGAAGATATGCAACTGCCTGAGTGTCAGAAAGAGTCTTGTGGATGACTGGATGTTCGAAGGTCAAACTAGGATCAAATATGCGCAGAGTTTATTGCACTTACCATGTTTGGGGGGGGGGGGGGGGGGGGAGGAATGGGTTCAGTTCTGGTGAAAATCGTTTTAAGATTCGGGGATCTGCGGTAAACTATTCTGGGGCATGACGAGAAATTCTTTTAATTTCAGGTGACGCAGTGAATATGGGGTGCGCCAGTCTGAAGAGGTTTGGGAGGACCTGAAGGCTGGGTGGGGGTGAACTGTGAGTGAGAAGATTGCGATCGGAGGGAGCTTCGCAGAGAGGCCGGTTGAAGTTTGGGTGAATTTTGGTACGGTCCAATTGTTTACGGATGAATTGATTGATATATCCACGATCGGTGAGAGATGAGAGGGTATTGAAATAATTTTGAAGTAGGTCGTCAAAGGCGAAGATACGTGTGCACGAACAGCGAGAACGTTTTGTATGGTATGGATGGGAGCTATTGAAATGGAAATACTGCATATATATATTGTTACGCATAGTTTATTTTCTCTATATTTTTTTACACGTTTTTAGAGTCGTTATATTGTCCTATAGAGAGAGCATCTATTCTCCCGTTATCACCCGGGGCGCTTTCTCAGTCAAATCTTTTGAAAAATTAATATTTAGCAACGGCCAGGGTTTTATTTTATACGCATAACATGAGACAATAAAGAAAATAAATCTGAACCATCGTATTTCTTCCTTTTCTCCATCCGCTCTGCAAGCAATCGAACCACTAGCTTAGCCGATGGGTCGACCACCTGGTTGTTAAGTCCCAGTTCACACATGCTACGGTTTGTCTGCGAACACTCTGCGGCGTTCAAGGACGAATCTCAATTTAAAGAACTATCGCAATGGATGCGCACGTTTGTGCAATAGTAGAAATAATTTTCTTAGGTATGAAATTTCAAGTTTCTCTTTTTATTCAAATTGAGACCATGCTGGTTTCAAAATAAGATCAGTGGTCCTATTTCCACACCGATATGTTTTTATTTATGAAAATTATTTCTCAATGCAAAAATAAAAACTGCTTTATTAATTTTAAGAAACCGTATTTTACAGTGCATTTACGAGCAAGGAAATTCGTAGACAATTCCATCCATATTATTATTATTATTATTTTCATTGGAATATTCCTACCATATAGTGGGAATATTGTACCTGCAAGTGTGGAAATTTTCAAGTTCTGAAGGTATTCTCATGTAGGTGGAAGTGACAGTTTATATGGGGTTTGCTGCACGGTTGGCTGGTTTAAATCAGGTTTTTTTAAAAAAATATCAATTGGTTTAAACCAATAAATAAATAAAAGCAAAAATGCTACAAATAGTGTGAACTTTATGGTGACCATTTCACATATTAAACTATCTGCGATAATTTTATATAATTTTCGGCTTATAAACAAGGGGTCCCGGGTTCGACTCCAGGTGGGGGACAATCTCTCTCAGGTACAAATCGAGTACTGGTTCGGATTCCACTTTGAGCTGTAGCTGTAGGTCCTGTCCTTTATAACCTCGCTGCTGCATGACAACATTAAGGATAACATATGTAATATAAACAAATAAAGCAAAGCATTTAAAAAAGCAACCTGTTTTTTTTTTTTTTTTTGGGGGGGGGCAGTTTTTTTGCCAACCCTGGTTTGCTACCATTATTTTGTTTAAGTTCATATTTTTCCCTAGATTATTATTAAAAGGCTGACAATTTTTGTCCCTCTTGGATTCGAACTTTACCACTTCGAAGAACTTGTACTGGCCGATTTATCATTTTTTCCGAGATTAATATCAAGAAAGTTGAAATTGAAAATATACAGAACTGTCATTCTGCCGGTGATACTTTACGGTTGCGAAAGTTGGAGTACGACCTTAGCAGATGAACATAAATTACGGGTGTTTGAAATTAAGGTCTCGAGAAAAATATACGGGCCAAAACGGGATGAGATGACTGGAGAATGGAGAAGACTGAATAATAAAGAACTCCACGGAGTGTACGACTCACCTGATGTAAGAATAATGAAATCACGACTACTAAAATGGGCAGGCCATGTACCTCGGATGGGAGAAAAACAAAGACTATATTCCATTTTGATTGGAAAACCGAAGGAAAAGAGACCGTTGGGAAGATGGAGACGACGTTGAGAGGACAATATTAGAAGAGATCTTGAAGAAATAAGTGTCTGTAGTGAAAACTGGCTTGATCTTGCCCAGGATAGAGCCCGATTGCGATCGTTTGCTACTGCGTCGATGAACTTGCGAGTTCCGTAAGTCATAGAGCAAGTAAGTAAGGATAACATCATTTTTCAATACAAAATAAGTTATCAATTTATACCTCCAATTATTCATTTTAATACTTGGTCAGACTTTATTTTATTATTGTTATTATTGAGCTTATAATTCTCTACTTAAAATAGAGAAAAATATGAAGAAACTCCATTTTTATAATTGTACAGCTGAGAAAAGAAAGAATAGATTAAGAAAAAAAAAAGATTGCAAAAGAGACAAACCGCACGGCTCCCGTGCCGTTAGTGTGAACCATCCAATGCTGTGCAATGGCCCGTAAGGCACTTGCGACTCTCGCACGGTCGTCGCACCGCTATGGGTAATGCGGCAGGTCTGCTGCACCGTCCCGCAGCCGCAGTATGTGTGAACCACTCCATTTATTTCAATGGCCCATAAGCTTGAGTGCGGCTGGCGCACGGCTCCCGCATCGTATGTGTGAACCGGGGCTAATCCAATTAATACTGCCATTGTTTTCGATTAAGAAAAACAATATACTTTATTCATAAACAGAAAGTTCAAAAAAATCTATTTACACTCGCGCCTACTCCTAACTGATCTAAAGGTCACATATATCGCTCTACGTTTGGTATGCCAAATATCCCGACTCGGTTTGCTTTTCGCCACAGTCTTATTGTTCGATTCAATCTGGTCCACTAACTTTACTACCTCGTCGTTTATATTTACTTAAAACAAACACACACACACACACAGACAAAAATCCGCAACAAATTTCTTCACATCACAAATTATAACACAGCAGAGAAAATATTAAGAAGCTCGCTAGGTCAGATTTGTGCATAACTACTAATTATTGGCACACCGCTCACTGAACTTCATGCAAGTTATTCACACAGATTGTTGCCTCGGATTTCCGACAATCCGGGTACCTTAATACTTCTTCTGTCCTTACATCTTGCCGCACGCGAGCTGAGTACTTCTGCTCTCTGTCAAGTCCCGTGAACCACTGTCCTTGTTCATCTCTCTCCTTTCCCACATTTTCAAAACCAAGCACATAGGAAAAAAAACTAACCGCCAATGCGGAGCTTCTCTACCAAAACTTTCCATCCATGTAACGTTAGAAAACTAAAATTACCTGTGACCTTCTTCTAGCTATATACAGAATGTTTCCTTGTTTGCTTCTCTCGAATTCCCTTGCAAAAGTACAACA
>JAGDQP010008545.1:6227-43603 GCA_022664845.1 Lepisma saccharinum
TTATTATTATTATTATTATTATTATTATTATTATTATTATTATTATTATTATTACAGAAAGCTATAAATTTATTCTTAAACTATACGTAGTAGAAAAACGGATATTACAAGACAGTACATATCATGTGAAATAAATTTTAATGTTAAATAAATTATTGATCACGTGTTCTACTAGCAAATTACAGAACAAAAATTCTGTGTCCATTGCTATTGTATAACTTCGAGAAATAATATTCATGTTTTTCTTTCTGGGAAAAATCATCACTTTTACGAGTTACACCTAAGCACCGATAGATTACAGCATAAACGAAGAGCATTTCATGAGACAGATTGACTTGGAGTGACATCTGTGAGCCTAGAAGCGAACTATCTTCTGCGTACAACTCGTACTTCCTTATGCAAAAGTTTCCCACAATGTTGTACAGTACATTTTATACTATGATTTCAAATACTAAAGTTGTTGTGTTCGTTTTCTTTTTTGGCAAAGGGATGGGGAAGGACATATCAGCCTTCATATTCGGTATACCTTCAATATACTGTGATAAGTAGAGACAGTACAATTTCGCAACTCACAAATTCTCGACAATTTTTAAACACTCAAGAAATCGCATGGAGTAGATAGATGATGGCTGTTAACACTTTGTGAAAATGTTATTTTTAACTCACGAAATACTCGCGAAATTTGGGCATGTTGCTTCCATGCATGAATTCTGAGCACTACTCACGAAATTATATCATTTTTAATTGATTCATTCACGAAAATAATGCCTAAACAATCGGAAAAATATAATTCGTCCTCAGAATCCTATCATCTGATCTCCGTAGCACAGAATTTGAATTTAATTTTAAGACCATTAGGCTACTTTGGTTCAGGCCGGGAGAATGTTAGAATGTAGTACGTACACTTTATCTTCCATTAATGGCAGCGATTTTGCGAATATGGTTTTCCATCGAACTACAATGACATAAGGCCATTCATTGTGTGTATTTGATATTCGCGGTGAAAACAAGTCGAACACGTGAGATATCGCGCCCCTGTAAATCTTGCTATCGGAAAGATCAAAGCAATTTTTCAAATGCAGGGATGATGATCTTGACGTTCGCAATTTGGAAGTTTCGGGCTCTTTGCGGAACCCATGCTTTCAATATGCAGTGGGAATGGCGTGATGTGTAAAGAATCGGTGTTGATAGGGAGCCCTTGTCACTATCCGGAGATGAAAAAAATAATATAATTATGTTGTAGCTCAAGGTGTTAAGATGTTCTAAAATTCGGTGTAAGTAAATTGACTGCCATCTGTTGTATGAATCTTGAATCACAGGCTGTTACTGTCTAGTTCTGAGTTCTGTAGCCGCGAAGGAGGAGTCGTAGAGTGATCATGGGTGGGAAGACACACTTAATAGCCAATGCGAGGTAGGTAGTAAAAGCACGAGCTCTCGCTGATTGCTTGTGTACTTCCCACTTCACCTCGCGCGATAGCCAAGACCCCTCTCACAGGTCTACAGAACTTGAAACTATACAGTACTCCATATTGAAATTTGAATCTCGGAATTATAAAAAAAATATCGTGATTTGCTGGAAGATTTCAAGCGATATTACAGCGTAATGTGGCCTATTTGGTGCCTGAATATAAAATGCAGCCTGTGAGAGACATTATTTCAATGTTTTGCTGTGTGTTGCTTAATAATCGAACAAATTTAATCACGACAAATTTGGAACTGTGTTCATCATATACCTCTGAAAATTCAGCTGAATGATTCAGAAATAAATTCCTTCGTAGTTGTATAAGTGTTTATTAAAATTTTGATACCTGATTTTGCAAATGTGTAAGAAGTATGTGATAGAAATGCACTGTTTAAAAGAGTTTTAGCAGCATGTATTATGCAAGGTTTAGGTTTAAAGTTTTAAATCGTCATTAAATACAATTATTTTGTTTTAGCTATTCAAGAAATGTAGACCTGTACTCACGAAATTTTTCCTTCTACTAACGATTTTTTTAACGTTTTACTCGCGAAATCACTCACAAAATTTATACACCTTTAGACACGAAATCCTACTGTCTCTAGTGATAAGTAATGGTGTACAAAAAATCAGATTTGACATTCAATCCCTTCCGTGCGAAAAAGCACCCTGAAAACCGGATATTTTTTTTTCTATTCCGATAATCTTTAGAACTTCTCAATTCCTCAGTGTTTTCTCCAGTGCTGGCTGCCGCTTCCTATCCATGACAGTTCGAGCCTACCGGCAAATGTTGCTTAGAAATAATTAACATTTCTATAGCAAGTATCAAATCATTATTAATTTTATTTTCCCTTGCTTTACGGACTTTTCTGTTTTTACATATATTTTTTATAGATCCAATTTTTATCGTTCTGAGTTGTTTTCCCACTCAACACACTTTTATAAAATTTGTGTTTTCATCAATGTTTTGTACCTACGTATGAAACCACTGTTTCTTTCAGGCATGCTTTCTGGGAGGTTTTGCTCCAGCGGGGGTTTTCAACCGCAGCCTCGGAAAGATTAGTCTCAACACTTGTATTACTCAAACGTAGACTGAAAATACGTATATAATAGCACATTCTATAAACATTGTTCATATTATTTTGAGGTAAACTAAGCAAGTACGACATATCGTTAAGTAACATTGTACATTGGAGTCAATATACATTGCTATAATTTTCGTGTCCCCCACGAACCCCCCTGAACGAAATCTTCTGAAACAAACACTGTATGAAACAACTGACCAACTGATTGTTTAAGTCCACGTTGGTCTATATCTGAAAATTTTAGTCTATGTTTGACCTTCCATATTTCGGTCTATGTTTGAAAATATAATCTCTTTTTCTCTTACCAATATCTCCAGTTCTACCAAAGATATCAAGGTACCAAAGATAATATTACAAAAACGAAGCTCATGGTGTTACCCTTTCACCTGAAGAACAAAGAACTAGTGATGTTATTACCCCATCGAGATGTAATGTCAAAGATTTACACCTTCCTCGGGTATTAAATTATTTCAGGCAACGTATACTCACATTGGACATTCACTCCCACACACATATTATTGACTAAAATTTAGCTTATACCAGAATATTTTCTTTTTTCAAAAGTGATGCACACAACAGAAAAAATTAGCAAACCTTTCATAAAGTGTTGGCATTACCCGATATTACCATATACGAAGAGATTGATTACATTACCCTACGTTTGAAGAGAGTATTAGAACTAGTTTTTGTGTGGCAATAGTTTAGCTACCACGAATGAATGTTATCTTGACAAACATGATCATGCAGAAAAAATGTTATTTTTCTTACTTTTAATGCCCATATCGGGCGCCATATTTAATTATATATGACGAATTGGATTTTATTATCACAACAGTGGTTAGATTCCAACTTGTGTGAAAATAAGATGGTATACAAGACGGTATAAATAGTTGGGATAAATGGTATAAATAGTTGTATAAATAAGACGGTATCAATAGTTGTAACAGATGTTACGTGATTTGCTCTAAAAGATAATTTTCCTCAGAACCGCCATTTATTTTGATGTCTTCATTACAGGTTCACGAAAGCACAAGGTCTTGGTCATTTTAGATTCAGAAATGGAAGTAGGGCCTAGTATCTGCACCTTGTATGTAGCTTTCGAACCTGAATAATAATTTAACACGTATTTTTTTATGTTTTTTACGATACCCTGAGAATTACATTGTTTGAGATTAAGTCTCCATTCGTTATCCGAATAAGCAGGGTTACCATATCATTTTTTTTTTACCAGTCGAGGACAGTAAAGTTAAAAATGGAAGACAATTGTGGATTTTTTCTTTCAATGGAGGACAACTAAGCTAAAATTAGTAGGAAACTATGACTACCTTTCACTTTGAATCCGATAAAGAAACACTGACGAACAGAATTTCATGCTTTCAAATTCCATCTTTTACAGGGAAAGTTACACAAAATTTTACATTTTTATAGTATCTTTCTAGCAAGTAATAACATTTCATAAAAATGGAAATGGTTTTCAAATGATAAACCTTTCGCTTGATATTTCTGTAGCGATATTTTCTGTAACGAACATTTTATTAAAATTAAGAATTTAGATCACAGAAGTACGAATATGTCCAATTCGGAACGTTTTAACATGGTCACTAGAGAATGGAGGACATTTCAAGATATTTAGAAAAGGAGAAAAAAAAAAATAGAACGAGATAAAAATGAGGATATGTCCTACAAAAGGAGGACATCTGGTAACCTTGGATTAAGTGCATTCATGTGAGACGTTTGGCCATAACTATGCATTGAATAGTTTCCTCTGAGGATGGCTATTTGATCCATTCAACCTTCTGTATATCCTAATAATAAAAATGTTATTATTACAGTTAATACGACATTTTAGCTTCATTGTACCAAAATGTTATAAATTTAAAGAAAATCGATTTGGAACTATGCAGGAAGAAAAATTGGTATTTTATTACAGAAATATTGGTTGTTGTAGTGTAGTATAATATATGAGGTATAATTTCGCAATAATTTCAGAGTGAACTTACAATGCTCAGGCACAAAAATGAAAGTTGACTTTTAATTACACTAGGCACACTTTTGGAAAGCAAAACCTTATTTAGGGGGGGAAATTATTGATGACATATGTAAACCATCTTACTATCGCTTAGTATCATTTGTTTTTAATTTAAGTAGCTTTTTCGTCTCCCATCTGCCTTTCACATATAGAACTATTAAAAAAAAATATTTTAACTGTTTATGACAAAGTACAGCAAAGTAAGTAAATAGAAGAGGCGCATATTATTGAATGCAAATACAGACAGTAACAAAACTCATACGCCAAACTGATATAACCTGTTGGAACAATTCGTTAATTACTGAAAAAATCTTCCCGTCTGCATTGTTAAAAATTTTGGGAACCTTTATTGATAGATATATCCTCAGCAATGTTTTGGAGTATTCCTAAAAAGAACACCAATATATTTCTTTTGTGTTCTTAGAGGTTCTCATTTTTTAAGTTCCAGTGTGAGTGTCGCAAATGCGCAGAAAGAGAAAAGGGTTTTTAATTCGTAACCAAACATGCAATTCTGATAAAGTGTATGCTGCTGCCATTTTGATCAGCTATTTTAGCAGAAATTGGAAATATTATCTGTGAATGGCGGTTGTTAATTGACAAATAAAAAGATGTTATTAAAACCTGGGAGTAAAGTCGTGGTAGTAACTTTGTTTATAATTTGGGGATTCAGGTATCGTATTCCTGGCCATCTAAACAGATTTCATCGAGTGTTTTCTTATCGTTGGAAGTTTAGTCCAGTCAGTAAGACGCTTGACTTCTAAGTGAACAACTCATGTTCAAATCTCGTTTCAGGATTCTATTATTTTTATTTTATTCCTGGAAAATGCAAGGTGGCTGGTTTATATTAACCAAATTACTGGAAATTTCCAAGTAGCTACAGTTGCCTGGCTTTTTCCAGGAATGTGTCGGAAAATTCTTAATGATGTGTCTGCCCACAACGGGTGAATTTGTTTCATTATTTGTATTTATCATCCTCATATTCGTAGTTCATATGATTTGAATATTGTTTCTCTGTCTGGGATTGCTATGGATTTTATTATCACTTGTTTCATTCTCCAAAGCAGTCCTGGGTCGATTCTTCTCCGGGCTCTTATCAGAGTAACCAGGAACCAGTAGATCATTTCATAACTTCAATTTCGTGAGCAGTCTTTGAACTATAATATTTGCAACAGAGATATGTGTCATTCATTCCACGTCAGATCAACACAGTCATTTGCCTCACCATCTCAGATCTTTATAAATATTGGTATGCTAGTAGGACCTGATGAGAAACACCCAAAAATGTAATATTATAGCTCTGTGTGATATATTTCTGGACTTACAGCATCTCAAACTTTGAATTTCCCCCGAAATTAAGGTAGAGATATTATTCTTGCATCGTTGTGAAGATCTTTGACAGACCTTATATTTGATATAAAACACTTGCATCTTCCTATGAAATTGAAAATTTGACCTTGACAAACCTTGAACTTGAATACTAATCACTGTAAAAAGTGGAAACACGAAATGGATGAAAGTTACTCAACTTTATGGAGAAATAAAAGTCGAAAATTAGCGTTTTGTTGTATTTACTCTTAAATGTGGATATAGAGTAAGCCTTTTAGTGGAAAGATTGGTAAAATTAACTCCATTCTAAAGTTAAATGTTTTCTTTGTAATAGCTTAACGTTAACTGAAAATGGGTTGAAACTGGCCAATGTGATTTGTCCGTGAACGTTCAACTTATTTTACGCTTAAAACTCGGTCATTTTCTAATCGAAGTGTAAGCTAAACAGGCATTTTTGAGGTTACGTAGTTTTGTGGATGAAGTTGAAACCTTGGTTGGATATTCTATAATCCAATAATAGGAGTAACGTTACTTGCTTGTCACTGAACGCCCCGCCATTTTGAGTGTTTATATTGCCTTTACACTGTAAACAGTAAACAGTTCACTGGTGGACCGAGAACGGCAAGGATTGCATTGGCGGAAAGAGAAATTAAGTTAGGAATAAATCTTTACACTGTAGGAAACGTATCTCTCCTTTTTTCACGAGACATTCATCGTAGTAAAATCAAAAACGGGTTAATGATTATCCTCCTTCGCAGTAAAACCCTAACTATAGATATCACTCAGAAAGGCAGAAGCACCAAATGCTTTCGTAGTTAAGTGACAAGAGCGTCTGACCAGTGTGCTTGTGGACTCTGGATCGAAACCCGACCACTTCAACTATTTTTTTTTTTCATTTTTAATTTTAAAGGAATATTATCTTTTATTCTTTTCTAGTTTAAAAAATGCTCTGCTTGAATGAAATACGTTGGAACAGTCATATATATGTATCATGAAGAACGGCAGTTCTTCGAGTGACGCTGGCAAAGGACACTGTTAGCGGCACTCAGATAGTATACAGTTAGTTTCGGATCTACCGAAGTATAAGTTCGATTTTGCTGCTTGAACTTACATTTGAAAGCTATTTCCAATACTAAGACACAGAAAAAAATTGGGTCGGTAGGATCTCCTTGGGACACCCTAGGGAGCTTTGAAAAAAAATATCAAAATTTCACATTTTTTAGGATAGCACTGACCCTAGACCATATAGGCGGCCGAAACTTACTGGATCTTATTCTACGCTTCGAATACGTTTCAAACGGTGTATCATACGTTAAAATCGGTGGAGCGGTTCAAACGTTACGACTTTTTTAACCGAATCACAAAATTTTCACAAATGATAGAAAGGTATGTCGGTCATTCTGTGTGTCTTTTTGTTTTAGCCCCAAATGGGTGGTACCGGGGGTTTTAGGGGTCCATGATGATGGGGGCAAATTCAAGCTTAGATTTTTGATAGGAGTTACGGTTTTCGAGATATGGAGCAAAATCGATCTTGTATCCTTCCGCCATAGTGACACGTGCCACTTTTTAAATACGAGCCCGTACGGAGAACACTCTCCGCTGCTGCTCCACTCATCTGGTCATGACGTAAAGGAGAAAAATGTAAAGATACATGACCGTACCTAATTTTATCTAACCTCCACGTTCCCATGGTGAGTAATTTATAATGTACTTTCTGTCAAGAATATAAATGCAAGTTTTGCGCGGGATTGCATCCTGCCCCTTGTTGCTATGAGAAAGAAATGCTACACATTATCGGTTATCCACCTCGTCCTTTAATCGAGACAAACTGTGCTTTATAGGCAATAGTCTTCAACAAAATCATGCAACATTTACTGACTTGTTGCAATATACTCAGAATGCTATAAATCACGCTTGGAAGCAGGAAATACTTTTCTTTGTTACAAGACAGGAGTCCTTGTAGACCACCGTCCGTTTCCAATAAATATCTGTTTCCATCACTGCAAGCGCGAAGCCTCGGTAGCCTAATAATTAGCGTTCTTGACTCCGCCGCGTGGGTTCGCGTGTTCAAATCCCGGTCGAGTGTTTTTTTTTAAAGAAAATTGTGTAAGTTCGGAAGTTCAAACCCTGAGGAACACAATAGTTTCTTTTTTTTAAAAAAAAAAAAGCTTTTAATACAAATTACTGTATTTTTAAAATCTTTTTTTATAGGCAACCTTACAAAATAAGTGATATCAGTACATAAAAACGTTTAACGTTCAACCGAAAACTGGCTGAGTGTAGGTTAATCCAAAAAGTGAGCTGCCTCCATTTTTTGGATGAACGTTGTCTCTCCTATTTTTACAGTGATAATGGCTTATTCTGGCAGCCATGATGAAATTTCCCACTCCATACCCCAAGATGGACTACCCAAGTGGCTACTATCATTTAACAACAGTTTTGCTAATGAAACCTTACAATTAGACACGAACGCTATAATCTAGGTGTAAAAATTTCAAAGATATGGTCACTTGTATACTAGAAATCTCATATTCCGGCGGCCATATTGGATTCACTTCTCCTCATGGCCCCAGACGGACTACACTTTTCCTAACACTTGCCTCTTAACCTATACAATGACACTATTCGAAATATTGTTTCATCAAACTGCACAGGAAACATAAGCAGAAACACGGCCTGTGCCAAAATGTAGAAACAGCTGTAAATAAAATATTGAAACTGCTCATGTTCCCGTGGGTTTCCCATTACGAAGCTTTGCACATATCTTCACGAATAAAAGACCATTATTTTTTCGAATGTTTCAAAAATATCAGAGGTAATGTTATTTTTGCTATTCAAGATCAAATTGTCAAAGTTCAAGGTCAAATTTTCAATTTCATAGGGAGTGGTAAGTGTTGTATATCAAATGAAAGGTCTGTCAAACTCCAAGACCTTCAAAATGACGCGAGAAGCACATCTCGATCATAATTAACGCAATATAACTCCAGAAATATATGACACAGGACTACAATATTACATTTTTGTGTGCTTCTCATCACGTCCTATTAACATACCAAAATTGATAAAAATGTAAGATTGTGAGGTAAATGACTGTGTTGATCTGACGTGAAATGACCCATACACACAAGGTTAGAACAGAATGCGTTTTTTTTTTCTTGATAGTAGTATGATTTTCAGCTTTCCAAATACTTTGACCATATTGATGAAACAACACCCAAGGCTGTTAGAAAATAAATTTGTAAAAATGTGCAAATAACCCGTCTTCAATATGATAATCTGGACACAAAATTATTGTATATCCGACCAACACAACAGTATCGAAGCTAAAAGCACTTAGGAAGATATTAAGGTATTATTATGCCCACAATCTTAATGAACTAAAGTATTCTAACTTAATGTTTTATAAAGACGCTACTGGAAACATGAGGGATGATCGGCATTCCAGATATGTCCTAGATACAGCTTCCAGAAAACACGTCACTGAACTACTTCTCTCTTAAGTTTTCTCTGGATATTCTGGATCTCAAGCGCGAATTTATAGATGTGTTCAAAAACTCAGTATTCATTTTTCTTAAATTTTATTTTTTGTACAAATTTGTGCATGCATATGTTTTAAATTAATTCTAATTTCTGTTATTACTCATTTTATTACATGTCACGTATCCTCACTGCTGTCACGTATACAGTGGAAAACATTGCCTAGAAGGATGGTTCCAATATATAAATATAGTTTAACAAAAATATTTTATTCTCCTTATTTAAAAAAACGTTTTAAAGATATACTTTTGAAACGTCCCCAACCTATGATCCCAAAAGAGGATCTCACAGACAAATAAGGCGGTCAGGAGCCTAGAGTACCCACGCAACGCATCTAACCTAACCTCTAGCTCCAAACATTTTCTACACCCCAGACGAGCGGCGCAGAAATGCCTTCCAGATTTAAGAATATCTGGGAAAGAGGATTCCAGATCCTTGTGATCAGTGTAAAAAAAATAATTTAAATCGAGGGAGGAAATACCGGTAAGGCGACACCTCCAATCTTTTAATTAGATCGTCAGTTCATACTCCGAAGTACCAGCTGGTTCAGATTAGCGACAGATTAAGAAAGAAAAAAAACACAAATCTTTACTTGAGAAATAATCTCAAACGATGATACGCATAACGACTCATATGTGACTCATACTGTGTCTTTACTCACTTTGAAGTCTACAGGGTGGCAAAAGACCATGTCTTACCTTTACCTTAGTAGGGCCCACACCTGTAGTCTGGAATCGCAATTCCTGAAATAAAGAACGAACACAAACGAATGACGATCGCAACTCAATCCAAACGTAGTGTCATAACGCAAAATGCAAATAATATTTATTCACACAAATCACATGCTGGAGTCACTTCATATGTCAACGCAGAAATAACCAGAAATTCAATATATAGTTCTTTTCCCAAGTCATCACTTCTCAGCTGGCGAAAGAATCCTACCACTGGTCTACGGATTTATGAACCGATCTAATCTAATTAAAATCACATCACTCAATACGTTAGGTTTACCGAAACACAGAAATAATGTAGTATCAATTACTGTCAACTTCACGTAGCGATTAGTAGTTAATTTCCAATGAATATCAAGTCAAACATTAAATAACTCACAGCACATTACAAATATTACTAAACACTGTAAGAGGATTATCAACTAATGCCGTAGATCGTACCTGGTTAACTGAGAGGTTTCTATACTACGTTCACTGAACATAAACACAAGATTGTTCGAAGAAATATAAAAATTTCAGAATTCCAATTTATTACTCTGAATTTACATATTGCACGTTTCGGATATGATAGTTTCATAAGAATCTGAACAGAATTACTGTTGAGTTGTAGGAACAATCAAATTTGAATGAGCTATCTGGTGTACATTGAATTAATTAAGCAGAACTAAAAGTTATGTAGTCACATATAAATGTCCATAATTTCTATAATAATTAATAAATTTTGTTGATATTTTCACAAATTATTTCCAAAACATTGTTGTTTAATTTAGAAAAGTTTTATCACAGCATTACTTACACGAAAGAAGTTTTTGTCCAAAATACTTCGTAAAGAAAGAATTAATTTATCACGTCATTACAGATGATTACTACCTTATACAAAAGAAGTTCTGAATAAATCTTGAAAATGAAAAATAATATTATAAAATATGACTTTTTCATCGGAGAATAGTGGCTGGAGTTGAAACCAAGATTATCGAACCATGTCGAGTAATATAAAATTTACTATTAACGTCAAAAGGGTACACAAAGATAGTCGAACAGACATGTTGCTAATTTGATTAAGTAATGAGAATATGCGGTAGCTGTCAAACGTGGCTAACCGGGAATTTCGAATGGATTTGGAAAACTGGAGACGAGAAATTGGCATATGATTATTAAAATCTGACGAACCGATATTTGTAATGTAAGAATTCGGTTAATAGCGGCCCCATACTGAAATTTAGAACATACTGTACGTTTTGATAAATAACCTCAAAAGAAAATATAAATTTTACTGAAGTGAAAATTCCGAAACAATGTCGCTGAAAAAGTCCTGTTAGCACTTATATCGGTTCTAATTCTTCTTGACTAAGATTTAATATAATTTTCCGGAACGGACGAAATTAGTCGAAATATTATCAAAATATTTACAAAATTTTGTGTTTATATCTACCTCTCGTAGACAGGGCTTAGGAAGTACAGATGACGGAAAGCCCATACATCCATTCCTCTCGTCATTAAAATTAGAACTGAACTAACATGGCGTGGGAGGGCAGTTCTCCCAGCAAACGGAGAAGAAGGTTGATGCACACCAATCAGCAAAAAACAAGTCACGAAGCATTGACTAGGGTCCAATCAAAAACAAGCGTTAGATCCAAGTCATTGCTGCGTGACTATCGAAAACCTGGATGGATAACGATTAAAAATCCAAAGAAGAATCCAAACGAAACACGCTCAAAGAGTCTAAAACCAACCAAAGAGAATGAGCTAAAGAGAACACACAGAAAGGAAATAAAATGAAGACTAAGAAAATAAAAGGGGAGAAAAATAAATATAAAAATGGAACAGCAACTAGGCTGTTACACTTTTCTTAAACAATTCGTACTAAAAAAATATTTTGTTTATGCATCACTAAAAAGAAAAGCATGGAACACGTTCTCATATCACTTTATTAATTTTTGAATTGGCACGCCCCATGCTTTTCTTTTTAGTCATCCATAAACAAAATTATTTTTTACTTTTTAGTACGAATTGTTTAAGAAAACTGTATCTTTAAAAAGTTTATTAATTCTTTTTTTTCGAGTTATTTCGGTGTTCGGATACATTTTCTCAAGCTAATGTTTTGTGACCCAAATCCTAAAGTGTTCTGTAACCAGCCTAAAGTGTGTATACTATGTGTCGCATGCCATAAAGACGTTCATGAAGAGTGTGCTGGTTTCTGCTTCGAAGATAATGTCTCCCGATTCACATTAAAAAAATTGTCCCGATTCTGACGGCGTCTTTTACGATAGCATCTAATAAACTGTCCTGAAATTGTTACATTTGGCTTTATTTATACATTTTATTTAAGATTTTAGAAAAAATATAGGAAGTTACGGTTCACAGTTTGCTTTTATATAAAGTTACATTTTATTTTATCATATAGATCCATGTGTCACTTGCAAAAAATGTTCTTCGTAGGTTGTATTTGGTTTTGAAGTTCCCTTTGCAAATAGACACGCACCTGTGTAAGTACTGCAAGAAATTCTGCTAAAAGAGTGAATTTGTTTTTGATTTAAAGCATTGATATGAATTGTGCATTATGGTGGAGCGAAAAAAAGTCAAAACTGTGTGACTGGTTTCTAATAGTGAAGATAAGTTGAATAAACCTACAAAAGCTTTTCTCTTCTTCTGAAGACCTTCTAAAGGTATCAGAAAAACTTCGAAATTTTCAAAACCCGAAAATTTGTATTCTTATTACGTAAATTTGTGTGTGTTACTTTCTTAAAATGAAACTACACTTTGGGTTTACATTTAGAACTTATAAACATTTAGAATTAACTCTCGATCTGTCACCACTGTCACTCGTTAAAGTAGCGCATGCGCAAGAGTTTTCTCGCAAAGTAGCAGTGACAGTTGCAGGACTAATTATAAATGTTTACACAATTTCAATGTAAACCCAAAGTGTAGTTTCACGTTCAGAAAGGTAATGCACACATTTGTACATGTAACAGTAACACAGAATTTCCGATTTTCAAAATTTCGAAGCTCTAGTGGTACTCGAAGAACTTATTTTTCAGAAGAAAGAAATAAAGCTTTTGCAGGCTATTTGAACTTATTTTCAGTATAAGAAACCAGTCATACAACTTTGACATTTTTCGCTCCACCCTATTGTGCATTATCGAAGGTATATATTGGTGTTAGCAAGGTGTATTGGATGTAATTAACAAATGAATTAGCCGACCAGGTAGCAACGCAAGCTAAGGCGTTAAATCAGCGACTCGAAGGTCGCTGGTTAGAATCCCTCAGTTGTTTCGCAGCGAATTGACAATTGTAAAATGTTTGTCAATGTTCCAGTGTTGTGCTGTACATTGTAGTCACATGACAGAAACGTGAGTTTCGAAAAAAAATGCTGACAGACACACAGAACTCGGTATAGAGGGGCTCTAATGGGGGCCACACAATATGGCTGCCGCTGAACCGTAAATTTGGCTTCATGTGACGTCATGAAAGCTCTTTATTCTATCTACACTCTAAGGCATATACTAATAACATCTCTCTCTCTCTCTCTCTCTCTCTCTCTCTCTGTGTATGTGTGTTAAGCTTTAAGCTTTATTTGGCTTAACTTGTAACGGAATCGATCAGTCCAGTATCGCGTTTAGATAGAGATGACTGGAGGTCTCCAAAAGTAATTTTAAAACATACTAGAAGTTTTTTTAAACATTGTTGTCAATACCTAACAAAAAGACGTCTTCGTGTTGATGCAACGAAGAAAGAAAACTATAAGAACCTTTCATTTTTATTTTGCTTCGTTTTAGTGAAAAGAAATAAACCAAGATAACAAAAATGTTCAGAAAATTAATGCATCATCTTCCCTAAGGAGATAGACAGCAATGAAATATTACAAGAAAGAAGAATTTTTTGTTATAAAAATGGCGGAAAGGACCATATAGATATGATGCAATGTTAGTTCAGAGTTACGATTTATGACCTTTCATGTTCGTAGAATGGCTTATGCATGAGTAATGTTTCCAGAATATAATAACTTAATGTTCAAATTGGTAGTAACTAAAGAGAACGGACAATCCGTATCTAATATCCGTAGCTCCATTTTTAAAAATCATAAACCATAAATATTACGATCATCTTTCATCTGCGGTCAACACTTGACATCAGTCTCTTCTTTGCTCTCTTACAAGTTAGAAGGGTACCTCGCACGCACAAAACATGTTAATCCCCAGTCATCAAGCTCTATCGATACTGGAGTGACTGTTTGACGACAGAGTGAATATTCAAACTCGCTTGTTCACTTCCAGTCTAACCCAATATAGACCAAATTTTCAGTTTCAACTCAGTTCTATACGCTTCTTATCGCTATGCGACCCGTTTCTTGAGTTAAGTCTTAAATCCTTATTTATTCATATATAATAGTATACCGTACTCTGCATATAATTGAAAATACATCAAAT
Organism: Lepisma saccharinum; assembly: GCA_022664845.1. NCBI lineage: Eukaryota > Metazoa > Arthropoda > Insecta > Zygentoma > Lepismatidae > Lepisma > Lepisma saccharinum. The sequence continues at coordinate 20,822 of JAGDQP010008545.1, forward strand.
AATATTTAAGCTTTTTTACAAGAATTAGACATAAATAAGAAAACGTGCCGCACAGAGATATCAAACGTATAAAACTGAGTTAGAACCGAAAATTGGTCCATATTGGTTTAGACTGAGTGGACAAACGAGATTACGTGTCCTCTTCACTCCCTGGCTTCATATATTCAAAAAATTTCAATGACTGCAGTCAGTCCAGTGTCGCTTTTAGACAGAGGTCATTGTCCCCAGTTAAGTTAATGCACGTATTAGGAATGATTTTCATGAAAACTTGAGTTGCTTGCTTTGCTTGCGATTTGGGAGAATAACCAATTGAAACACGTGTTACACTTACCTTACAATATAACACGCAATAAAATGCGTGATTTAATTGGCCACTCATCCAAATCGCAAGAAAAGCAAGCAACGTAAACTTTCATGAAAATCAGCCCTTATTCTTTAAATCATAGGTAAAATATTTACAAATAACAATAACAAATTTTCTTGGTTATCTTTCCTGCCATCTGGTGTTTGTCAAGCCGAACTAGGTATGAAATAATGCTAGTAAAGCATGCGCAATATTCTCTTGCGAAAAAATAATATGTGCTATCAGATACTTAGCTCGTACTGTGTGCTTTTTTCGGTTTTTAAATTGAACATAGAAACAATCATTGTATAATGGAATTATTTCACTCCTAGTACCACTGTACTGACGCCAGGTGGCATAAAAATAAAGAGAAGGGGTGATTATATCTGTAAATATTTGATCTGTGACTCGTAGATTAACTTACGTATTAAGTTAACTCGGGGATAAATTATTTTTTTGCAACTGGCCAGTTGATTGTTGTAAATAATAATAACTAGAAAGTGTTGCAAAAAGAAACTATAATACAGTAAATTAATGTAAAAACATTTTATCTTAAGCAGCGAAGAAAGCAATTTAGAGCGGAGCAGGAATTTTTGCATAAGACCAACTTTTCATGCACGCCCAAAACGAGTGTTTCGTTTACGATTTGACTGGGTAGCCAATTGAAACACGCGTTTAAGTATTTTTATTGGCCTTCTCATAGAAATTGCAAACAAAGCCCCTGCATGAAAACCCAACCAATGGTGAAGCGCACATCGACTGACCAGTGTAAAGCGAAGAGAAGCATGTTCAAATATATACGTCACAACATTCCGGAAGTAGCTATGTCAGTACAGCACATGGAGTGATCATTTTTCTCGTCCTAAACATGATGTAAGGAGTCGGCATCGCTTATAATACAAATATATACTCATAACTTAACATATTTCCGTGAATTGCGTATGTTGAAAATGCAAGAAGAAAGCAATTATTTACAAGTGCAATGCTTGCAGATATTCCTACGTTCTTATCTTCCGTGATCTGAGTTTGTTTCACCAAATCTGACGGTTAATATTACTCGAGAAATCTGATGTTGATATAATAGCTTCTGATTATTAAAACTGACAATCATCAATGACTTTGACTGCAACCGATCACATGACACATAGACTTGCATAGCGTTCATGGAACCATTCCTATTGAACTGGTTGGGAAGAAAGGGTTCTAAAAGTCGAGAAACTAAATTGTGATTTACCCGTAACCAAATATCGTATTGTATAATAATTAAAATATTAGCTTTGGAGTGTACCATTGACTTGACAGAATCACGAGAAACTTTATAAAAGTAATTACAGATGGAAAAATAATATTTACGCAGTTAAGAAAAAATAGTTTTATTTTAAACGACAAGATACCACTCCAAATGTATTGAGAACATAATTAATTGTTCAATAGCTGTTTGTTATTGGCATATCTTTGGCAACCAATAGATGTTACACAGATTGGAGTATGTCATGATTTGAGTTCAGGAGAAAAGGTATTTTTAAAAGTATTTATTCACAGGTTTGACCTAACCCTGTTACATATCAGATAGTGTGCATTCTATTAGTCTACAATTTGACAAGAATAGTTCATATTTTGTTACCAGCATGAACTTTTGCAACAGACTATCTCCAATATGACCTTGTTGAAAAACCATCGATACACAACTTGAATTCCCCCTCCGGGTGGGGAAGAAGGGCTAAGGTCATCAAAAAATAAAGATTTTCAACGTGTTTTTTTTTTTAATAATAGTATATTTTATGAAAAATGTTTCAGATATGTAAACTAACCTTAAAATTAGAATTAAGAAAGATCTTCTCATTTGTTTAAGGTCCTTTGATGACGTAACTAACAAAAAAGAACCTTATATTCCCGCACCGTCTGTTTGTAGATGTCCAAAAATAACTTTCAGGAACTACAAGGTATAGAGATAAAATAAAATGAATTTTATGGGCACTAACAAGATGTAAAGTGATGGTTGAGATGTCATTGGAAATGTCTTGACTAGACTAGTTCATAGCAGTGGAACCGTGTGATTAGTGCAGTATGTCAGTGTTGCTAACCCAGTTTTTCAAATTCAATTTTTCAGTTTGCTTATAAAACGTCAGATATTTCCGCACAAAACTTGGCACAAAGACTATGGATGTTGACGTTCCTAATCATTCCAGTTCTCAGTTTTGCCAACATATTCTATACAATGAAGACTGGTGTGTATGTGATGCTATTAAGGGGCCTCCTTAGTTTTACGTCATCTGCTGTTAGTTTGATATGTTCGATCGATCTGTCCCTTTCAGTGAACAAAATTCTGCAACATTTACTTGCGCTTTCTGCTGTGGTTGTAGTATTATATAGAAAGACTGAAACATTCAATCATATGAGAACCTTCATCATGTATTTTCATATGGAAGAAATGTGTGGACTAAATATGAAAACAGCTACCGGGTTATCCCATATGTAATGTATGTCCTCTGATCACTGCCATGGTGCAATCTGACGAGCGTATAGTGAAGTAGACGACACGTGCCATAGCTGAGCTCTATAGGAGTTTATTATGCAGCAGTGTTTATAAGGAGAACGGTCTATTCCACGTTTTGGAAGTGTAGCTTCTGTTTGATCATGATGGCAGTGTCGGAGGATCACATACGTACGGATGTCATGCTGTATGAATTTCACCAGGGACATCCAGCCAGCTCAGCGGCACAAAACATCAATGCCGTGTATGATCAGGGTGCTGTGGACGTGCCAGAAGTGGTTCCAGAGATTTCGGTCTGGAGACAAGAGCCTCACCGATAAGCCTTATGAAGGGGGACCTGTGCAGCTGGACAACAATACCCTGTAAGCAGCGGTGGAGGCAAATCCAATGCAAACTGTTGAAGAATTTGCCAGCGAACTTCATGTCATCCATTCGACCGTTCATCGTCATCTGCAGGACCTAGGGTACGTGTCGAAACTCGGGAAATGGGTACTCCATGTGTTAAAGCTTCAACAGATGTCTGCTGTCAGACATCTTCAACATCAATGCAGATTTCTACCGTCAGCAGCTTGAACGCCTAAGGACAGCATTGTTGGAGAAACGTGCTGCTCAGGTTAATCGCAAAGGTATTCTCATCCACGGTAATAACGTGCGCCCACACACGGCAAGAAGGACCTGTGCTAAGATCGACGAATGTACTGGGAGAAACTCCCCCACCCAACGTTTTCACCAGATCTTATACCAACAGATTTTCACAGAGTGCAAAACCACCTTTCCGGGAAAACACTGCAAAATGAAGCTGACGTGCAACGAACAGTTACCCAGTTCTTTGCCTCTAAAACCGGTGACTTCTTTCAGCGGGGAATTCAACAACTGGTTGACATGTGGCAAAGTGTTGTGGGGTCCGATGGAGACTATTTTCCTGACTAACGGTAGTGTTTCAGGTAAGTTATAATTCCATTCCTCAAGGTACAAAAATACCTTATCCCCTCAAGGTATGGGATAAGCTGTTAAGTCGTTCCATTTACATTTAAACTTTTTTGACAACTCCTCTGCATATACGTATTGGTTTTATTTCTCTTTGTACATACCCATCCACTTAGATACAACATTTTAAATTAACACTGAAGATAAGATACGTTTGTTTTATGAAGTAATATTCTTTTGAAGATACTTAAAAGTAAAGTTCTTAGACTTAGTTGCGAGTTTGTCATGATTAGTTGATTGAGATGAAGTTTCGGACTGAATGTCCATGCCTTTCATATGTAGTGAATGTAGTGACGTGATGCTTTTTTACATGGATGCTGTATAGGACGCAACTGTCTATTAATCTGTAATGAAAGTAGAGAGAGAATGTGTTTATTTGAAGTTATAAGGAGAGAAAGAGGATCACTTATTCAAATTACAAGTCCTCGTAGCCTTCATCTTATATTATTCCCAATAAATTGTCATGAGTTGAGTTTAAGGTGTAGGATGTGGCATACGGTAGGTTTGCCTATGGGGTATGGCATGGCAGTACCAATGTTATGTAACGAAGCGTGATGGGATGTTCTTATTCTATTCCAAAAAGAATGTGATATTTGATTGATGTATTCAGTTAAGTATTGAAGAGAGAGAGATCTTCCATTTCCTTGTCTCTTGAGTGTCCGGAGATGATTCGAACTGTTCTATTCTGTACTCGTTGGAGTAGTAGCAGGTAAGATGGTGCTGTATGTTTACAAGCTGGAACAGCATAAGTTATCAGAGATCTAATTAACATATAGTAAATGTGAAGTCTGGTTTCAGTTGAGAAAACATGACTGCGTAGAAGCGGATAAAGTGCAAGAACTCTTGTAGTTGCAGTTTTGGCTACTGTTTGTATATGTTGCTGAAAGGTGAGTTTAGAGTCAAGATCAACACCTAGGTATCTTGCATGTGATGAAAATTATAGAGGCTCATCAAATAGAGTAAACGCACGTCGGTTAGCAGGTCTTCTTCGAGTGAAATGTACAACTGTAGTTTTATCCGTATTCAATTTGATTCTCAATTTAGATGTCCATTTTTCTAAAAGTTGCAGCTGTAGTTGAGCATATAACTGAGCATAAATTATGGATTTGTCTGTGGCGAAAATGGCAGTGTGATCCGCAAAAGTTGCTAGTTTAGTAGTGGCAGTAGTAGGAATGTCAGCAGCATATACATTAAAAAGAAGTGGACCAAGGACAGAGCCTTGTGGTTCACCTGAAGATATGTCACGATGATTCGTAGATACAGCATTATAATTGACAAAGAATTTTCGATCTGTAAGATAGGATTGAACTATTCGTATTAAGTAATGTGGAAATCCTTGTTTAATTAGCTTGTAGATGATGCCATCATGTCAGACTTTATCAAACGCTTTAGAACTGTCGAGGAATATGCCAAGTACATGTATTTTAGCGTTGAACTTTAATGTATTATGTAATGTAATGAATTCAATAATTCTCACTAGTTGTGACATAGTATCAAAGCCTTTACGGAAACCAAATTGATGATGTGGATATAAATTATGTGCATCAGTATGCTGAAGTAGACGGTAGTGGATGAGTCTCTCAAAGACTTTACTTAATGTGGATAATAAACTGATGGGTCTGTGATTGTCTGGAAATTTGTGATCGTTACCAGGTTTTGGTATCATTATGACTTTTGCTATTTTCCATGAGTCAGGAAAATGACTGTTCAGAAGTAAAGCATTAAAACGTCTGGTGAGTTGGACAAGTAGTTTACGTGGAGCATGTTGTAAGGCAGCTGTTGAGGTTTTATCAGGTCCAGATGCACTACGTTCTCTTAGACGACTAGGTCAGTATGACTTCTCGTGGAGTGCAAAAATATGTAGGTTCAAAAGGTTGATATATTTTAGTGGTACGAAGTTTATGATTTACTAATTGAAATGTGTTTTCATCATACGGCTCAGGATTTAGGCTAAATTGTATTTCTAGTTGATCGGCAAATAATGATGCTTTTTTCTTCAGGAGTAAAGACTAGACCACGAGGACCATGTAGAAGATGTGAGGTAACATAGTTTCTTGGATTAGAAAAAGTTTTGGCAAGTTTCCAGAATTCAAAATTAGGTTTATCAATGGTTAACAATTTGTTTTCCCATTGTTGAATTTAAATTCTTCCAAGTCTGAGCTTTATTTTATTTGTTAAATTTGTTCCAAAGGGATTTCCAGCGGATGTCTCGAGTAGTTTGCCATTTCTTTCTGGCCCAACGTTTCAAGGAAATTAAAACTTGGGTGCGAAGTTGCTGAGGTGTAAGTAAATTCTGTTGTTTTCTAGAAGAAGTTGTAATAGTAATTGAAATCTTCAATGCAGATTGAATGTTAGCAGTAACTAGTTGCACAGCATGGTCTATTTCTTGTATTGTGTGGAGTGAAAGTCTTGTATAAGTAGTTTCAGAGAGTATCTGCTTGTAGTGATCCCAAATGACTGAATAAACAGGCGGTAGTGAGATGGTGGTAATGGAAGATTGTGTTGATGCAAATCCAAGCGAACAGGGATGTGATCTGAGGCTAGTGAATGTATGGTAAAAAGGACCATCAGTGATATGGATACCTTTTATTAGAGCTATGTCCAAACTATTCGGCCTTCCACCATTTTTTTGGGAAACAAGTGGGGTCAGGAGTAGCTATTGGTGTAACATCTAATGTATTTAAGTTTCGAAATAATACTTTGCCTGCTTGATTAGAGATTATAGAATTCCAGTACGGATGTTTGGAGTTTAGATCTCCCGCTATGATGACTCTGTTAAATAATCGAGTGAGCTTTCGCAGATCTTCAATTTCAAGTGGAGTTCCTGTTTTTTTTTATAGACGGATATGAAAATTATTGGATGTTTTGAGCATTCAAGTTTAGCACCAGTTGCTTCAAGATATTGTAGTAATGGCAGATCAATCTTGTGGAGAGGAAAATGAACTTTCGATAGTATTAAAAATAATAATGACCACGAATGCTTATTTCATTAATCCTTAAGGGTTCCGAATTTAACAATTGTGCCACGATTTCCAGATTGGTTGATGTAAAGGCAAGGTTTCCGCCAGGATTTTCAGTTTGGGGGGGGGGGTTGTGAAGTCAAAATTGAAATTGGGAGGCTGTAAGTGAAATTTTGTAAGGTTACTATCTATTTTTTACAACAAGAATTTTAAAGTTGGGGGTGTTGTTGTGACTTTGGGGGGGTAAACAGCCCCCACAGGAAGGTCTGGCGGAATCACTCTGTAAATTCAAAATGAGGGCGTTTAGCAAAGTTTAGGAGCAGATTTGCTGGTTCTATCATTTTTAACAGCATTTTTTTAAAAAAACGGGGTGTGTTCGAGAATTTGGCGAAATGACACCCCTATTGAGGGGATCTAGAATAATTCCTGTCTGAATCGGCTTCATACCGGTTATGCTCAATTCTTTACTTAGCATTGGTTTGTTCATCGCCAACACGTCCATATACTGCAAAAAATGTACCTTTGAAATAGTGGGTGTACCCACAAGTTTTGAGAGGCAGTGGCGCTCCCAAGGTTGGGTTTAGAGGGGCGGTTCTCTGTCTCCCAGCTCTTGAGAGGAAACAGATGAATAGAAAAAAATCGATGGTAAAATACGAATCCCTGTGCCCGTCACTGCCCCTGAAAAATAGGCGGTACCCACATTTTTTTAGAATCAGTGACGGGCACAGGGATTCATATTTTACCATCGTTTGTATTATTATTATTATTAATCTGTTTCCTTCCAAGAACTGAGAGGCAAAGAACCGCCCCCTCTAAACCCAACATTGGGTTCGCCATTGCCTTTCAAAACTTGTGGGTACAAAATTGGCATTTTGTATGGGGTAGAATCGGTTTAACAAGATTGCTCGGTAGCTAACGTGTTTGAAAGAAGTTTCTGGACTTTGAAAATATCGAAACCCAATTCGTTTTTCACCATAAACTTTAGAAGGATATTTCCATTAGCTTTAACTTTATGCAAACAAATGAACTTTGTCTAACATCAAGCTTTGAAAGCGATTCGTATTCAAGAATAAACCGTATTGAGTTAGTTTATAATTTAGAATTTAAGGTTACCCATATTGCAATTTTTACTCGACTCAAAAAGGGACTAAAGCTTACTTTGACAAGTGGGAAAACTTAATGCAAGCTTAACAAATCAAGCCAAAGAGGTTGAATGAAGCAGTCTAGTTTACAAGATCAAGGTAATAACATTTACAAGACAAGAAAGAAAAACATAACAATATACCTTAAAAAAATAAAAAAACATTGCCCTAGGTGGAAATCGAACCGAAGTCCATTAGTACATCAATCCTATGTTGTAATCACCAGACCACATAATGACACACCGTAGTTGACTTTCCAAGTGTTATTTATACTTAGTTCATCAGATCGCAAGTGATGTCTGTAGTAAGCGGGTGGGAGTTGGCGAATATTAGCCAACGGCGAAACGGTCCTGTCACGTGATGAGACTTCAGCGCACTGAGACCACAGCAGAAGTGCAATGAAATAAAATTTAAATGAATATCAAGTTCAACAAGCTTCCTCGCACAACTGCTTGTTTCCACAAGCTTGAATTAGGTTATTTATATGAACCAAGCCACTTTTGTTATTGCAACAAGTTTGCTTCATGCTTTCTTTTATTAAGTTCAACACAATATCAAGCCTGAGAAGCTTAAAGCAAGTGAATGACAACTTTGTTGCAATCTGGCTTGCTATCTGGGTAAGGCCAACCATGCTTAATCCTTCCTGTAATTCAAAAAGCAGCATTACCACAGAAGTAGCCCGTATATAGACAAGGAACCAAAATTCTTAAATGTACGCCCATTTCCTCCTGACCTCGAAAAACTTTCTTTTTTTCGCCGATAGATGTCTCTGATGCTCATTAGCTTATTTTCTTCAAGATCCTTGTACTCTCAAATTCTGTGATTGCTTCAGCATTTCCTGTTAGCCAAAATATGACAGAGCGAGCCAATCATAAGCTTCAATTTATCAAGATGTTTAGGGAAAAATAGGTTAATGATCTCAGTGATATCTATCGGTGAGAAAAGAAACTTCTTGGATTCCAGAATGAAATACGCATATGAATACTACTTCTCTGGATGATACTATGTGGAGGTTTAATTAATCGACTGACACACACACACCACACATTTTATTATAGGTGAAGTGTCATAATTTATAAACGTAATGCAAACTTACATACTTAAAAGAAAGAATCACAGATAGCGCGCTGTGTACAATACAATTAGAAAGGGAAACAATGAATAATAAATGCAATTCAAATACAGAATTTATTTTAGGTATTGTCAATTTTTACACCAGAAAGACAGAAATAAATTAGTGACTCGTTTTTACACAAAGAAGCACAACAATTAATAGATATTGCCGCAAACTGTGATTAATTTTAATCAAAGTTAATATTTTATTGTAATGATAATACTTCTGTGATAAAAGAAGTTGATCCTTGAACTTTCTTGTGCGTGTAAAAAAAAGCTTTGAAATTTGAAACCTAGAACAATGTGTTATTATTCAAACTGGAAATACTAGAAATATAACAACCAAATAGGCATATCATATATTCATTCATAAACTAGAATTGAAATTACGTACTTACATTTGTTTAATGTTGATTCCAGGTCAGCTGAAGTAGTTTTCTTTAATCACATCAATAGCCAAACTTATTAGCGCTTAATAAACTAATTAGCATAATACGTATATGCTATATCATATGTATAAGTACATTAACGGCTTCTGCATAATAGTGTAATCATTTTCAGGCAAAATTTTGTGATTAGGTAAAAACAAAAAGTCTTAAAAGCATGAAACTTGGTATACATATAGTATTTGGTCATCCAAGTAACATGCTAAAAGTCCTCAAAAATCAAATTGTGCTAGGGCCGCCATCTTGGACAATGGCGGCCAAAATTATTATTAGTAGGATTAGTATTAGTATTATTTTTTTTTTACTTTTCGCGGGAACTAAGCGTCACATCGAGAAAAAGTTTTAAATAATGTTTGTTCAGGATAAAATTATAAATGTGTTGTAATTACTATCTTGTTAATTAATCAATCCTATTTACACACAGTAATGATCTGTTCAAGCTTCTAAATGCGACATTTTAGGCCTTTGTACATAACTGTTTGGTATTATTTTCAAATAGATTAAAATTTAAGAGAGAGTTACTTGAAATTCTATTATATTTAATTGTTTGTGCCTACATTTTGTACTGATGTTACCATTTATGTTATTTGTTCACAGAAAAATTGTATAATCAATTTAGGAAAAACTTTTGCGAGCAGTTTATGTTGTTGGCATTCATTTCCACCTTCATTATTCTAAAAATGTTAAATGAAAATAGAATATTATGACAATCAGTTTAGCTTTAGTGCTATTTTGTGATTTCTGGTCAATCAAAAAATGGTCTTTATAATTAAAAAAAACATTATTTAAAACTTTTTTTCCATGTGACGCTTAGTTTCCGCGCAAAGTGAAAAAAAATAATTTTGGTCGCCATTTTGCAAAATGGCGGCCGTAGTACAAGTTTGATTTTGGGGGGATTTTTAGTTCGTTATTTGCGTGGCCAAATACTATATGTGTACCAAGTTTCATGCTTTTAAGATTATTTTTTTTTATCTAATTTTCATAAAATGACTACACTATAAGTGTATTCAGAAGAAAAAATATGTCATGCAGAAGTCAAATTAAATCAGGCGAATGCCTTTTGTGTGACCTCTTTCTAACACGAGAGTAACTAAGTATTTGCAATTTATCAAAGGATACCACATTGACGTTTATTACGATGTATTTACATGAAGGTATAAATTATAAGCCCGTACATAATTAAAATATCCTGCCTTGATCAACAATTAAGTTAGCTACATGAACGGCGTATACACCAAAATGTTCTCATTGTGGAGACCACTGCAATCCATACTTTGAATACTTTCTTGCCTACCCTCCAAATTTCATTTAAGGAATATGTAAAAATTTTCTGTTTAGGGGTGGGGTGAAAAACCAAAGTTAGGCGGTGTAACTAGTGTTTTGCTGTCTTTCTATCAATTTTTAAGTTTTAACACTAAGCACTTTCACGTTACCTGTGTGTACTCGACGATTGGGAAGAATACGTGTGACACTGGCAGAATCCTTGAAATATTGATGGTAGAGGTTTAGGAATGTTGTTTCATGTTACGTAACGCGAGAGAGATTTCAATAAGAAGGATCTGCTTCCTATATTGTAAAGATTGCTCAAACTCAAGAACATACTCAGGATTTTTTTATCAAAAGGACGTAAAAAGCGAAGAATCATGTAAACCTCATGTGATACACCTGTCTAGAACTATAAATTTTCATTTTTTTCTTTACTTGAGAAGATACTTTGATTGAAGTGGGAACGTACTCTTTTACCAAATAATAATAATACGAATAATAGTGGTTTGAATAATCTATATAAAAAGAAGGAAAAGTTCACACCACCATCACAGATTTGAATTTAATTTGGTATGTGACATCTATCGACAGATATAAAATTCCGTATTTGTTTGTTTCTACATATTATATTCTCCCTGGTTCGATTTTTATAGCCTTCTAAAATGACAAAGAAGGGACATTATTTACTTCAATCAAAGATTCCAAAGTTACTATTGGCTCTAAGTCTTCAAATCCAGCACGGTTACTGGAAATATTAGGAGAATTTCGAAATCGTACCTAAATTGACACACAAAAACATATCAAATATGAAAAATCCCTCTAAGATCATCACATCACATTTTTAATGCTGTATCTATAGCCGTCAATATCTGTAGATCAAAGGATTCTTTTTTCAATAGATCTTATTGAACGATTAATAAAAGTACTTTAAGAAGCTGTAAGAAAAATCAGTGCGCATTTACATATTACAGTCAACAAGCAATAATAATATATGTTTTACTTACTTCAGTGATGCAAAACATTCTCAATATCATTAGTCAAATTTTGAGACTAAAAATACCATAAATGTGGTTTGACTTACAGAATTTTCAGACTTGAAGTGACTAATAATATTCCAAAATAAATCGTGTAGCACCATCCAGGCTAAATATAAACGCAATATATTAAACCAGGAAATGGAGTATTGAAATGATTAGAATTAAATCATATCATTTTTCTTTTAAATGTACATTTGTGATGAAAAAAAAAGAAAATTGGGAACTGAAGCAAAAGAATGTTTCGTACGCCGGTTGACACAAATATTACAATATTGAAAAGTGAACGTATTAAAGCAAAACCCATAATCACTCAGTAAAGTCAATCAGATATCTGAGCTTCTGCTCGTAGTTCCACAACACACGTGCTTGATAGGTTTAGACACATATTTACACTGTATTAACATTTATGTACAAAAGCATATACATCTCTACAAAAACATTCACAACGAATAATAATAATAATAATAGCACTCGATTCAAACTTCAGGAACAGGTACACTTTTTCTTTTTAAAAAAAAGAAAAACACTTTTCCACACTCAGCAGATGTATCATACTATCTTCATCCATGACTGAACTTTCAACATCTACACTTATTTTTTTTATATATTTTATTTTTTTGCTCATTTTATTCAATTTTGCTGTAAATAATTGTTTTGACTGTCTAAAGCAGAAGGGTTAAAAAAATTGAATTTCTTCATTATTGGATTTTTTTCTTCATCCACATTTGACGTTGTACCACCAATCGCAATGTCCCAAATTCTGGTTGAAAATGGTTCCTTTTGGGCATAAATATGATTCACGTTTCCCGTTCGGCATACATCTATGGAATACCTGAAATTATAATGAATAAAATATATTATTAAATATCTTTGACATAAACACAATCAAAACAAAATAATTTTATTTTTCATAGTATGTTAATCAAACACAAGCTCTCTGAAAATAAACAAAGTTAAGAATAAAGATTGGATTTAGGTAGGGATCAAAACTTCCAAACAGAAACTATTTCAATATAACAAACTACAACGACATTCCAGTAATTTGGCAAATAGGGTAAATGATTACATAAATCTTTATTTAAAAAAAAAACAAAGAAAGTTGTGCAAGCTGCTGAAAAGCGCTTTTATAATCGTTTAATTAATAGATCTAACAATAAAATTAAATCTGTATAGAATTTAATAAATCGAAAAGTAAAAAAAGAAAATTCGTTGTGTATCTATTGACAGCAAGATACTCAATAAACCCAAATATATTGCAGAGGCATTTAATAACCATTTTTTGAACACGGTTACATCTTCGAACACCGTTTCTGTCCAACGTGGAATCAGGTATTTAAATAAGCAAACTTCATTGGAAAAAGGTATGTTTTTAAGTCCAGTTACAATCAAAGAATTATACACCCATATTCAGAAGCTGTCCAATACCAACGCCACAGGCCTGGATGAAATTCCGTGTATTGTTATTAAATACAATAATATCATAATAGTGTTGTTATTGTTTTCAAATCAATACGTACCAATACAGATCTACACTTAATTGGAGAGTAGCTTTGCTATCTTATCAATAGCTCTTTCCAGTCAGGTGTTTTGACAAGCAGGCTAAACACTGCTAAGGTTATTTCTTTACACAAGAAAGGGAATATTTCAGACATACAAAATCGTCGTCCTATTTTCATTTTATCAATATTTTCAAACATATTTGAATACGCGATGTTGATATCCCTTTGCCAACATGGTTTTGAGACGTAAAAATCTATCCATACTGCACTGTTTGACTTTATAAATAAGTTTCAGATACCTTAAATAAGTCCTATCATGCTATAGGTGTGTTTATAGATTTTTCCAAGGCATTTGACAGTGTGAATCACTTAACTTTATTAAACGAAACTACATCAGTATGATGTCAGAGGTGTATCATATGATTTGTTTTTATCGTACTTGAGTAATAGCAAGCAGGTAGTACATATCTCTAAGACTGTTAATGAGGCAAGCATGGCATTTGATTCTTCAGTGGCTGGAATTAACAAGGGTTTTTTCAGTGATGATAAATGGGTGATAACTAGCTCTGCGTGTGAAATTGCATATGTGTAATGCATCATAGTACTGAAGTTTTGATGTTGTAGTCGTGCTTGTATGGATAAGTATGATTATTAACGTTAGTATTAGCAATATTCAGTACCTGCACAATAAAAATGTCATTATTACACGAATAAATAACTTATTTATTGCATGATTCAATGGAATATAGGGGAATGTTGGATAAAACAATGAGGTGTAACTTTACTTGGCTATAGTGTGTATAATAAATAATAAGCAACCAACCAGAATGCTTTCATTCAACCAACTTCCATCCTTCTATTCCACAAGAATATACTTAAATATTTCATTCCTATTTTCATTTCTCGTGGAAATTACATTTCAAAGAGAAAGAAAAAAAGGTTTTCCCCATTTTGACCAACCGGTATGATAAAATGGGGTAGACATTTAAATCAATGTTAAACTTCATTGCACAGAAAATCATTCACATAAATATATAATTGCCGGAAGAAGGGTACATAGATCAAAAACACGTCTTCGGTAAACAGCTGGTAAAGATGTTACCAAGAAGTTTTTGAAATAATATTTGTGTCGATGACACCTGTATAAAGAGCATAGAATCCGGTTTGAAAACTGTTAACTAACCTGATAGAATTCAAAGTTTGCATGAAAATATAGTGAAAATTGTGTATGCATATTATGTGCCCTTCTTCCGGCAGATTTCATGGTGATTAGGTTGAAGAAAGATATCACAAACAATTATAACCACAGTATTTAATACAAATGAACATTCGAAACGACAGTAACAATAGCTTTGTTAAATTGCCTTAGCAAATATTTCTTCTAATCTCTTCGTTCTTGAGACTGAAAAACAAATCAATCTGCAAGAAGTAGTATGTCGCACCTAAAATGACAAAGGTTTTGGAACCACATTACACTGCAGCTAGATAAATGAAATTTGGTATGACTGTACATCATTACCAGTAAGTTACGAAAATATTACAAAATGTCTCCAAAGACGCCATCTTGGATCCAAAATGGCGGACCACAAAAATTTATTTTCCACACCGTTTGAGCTAACTGTTAGAGATACGAAATTTGGTATTAATGTCCTCAATTTATATTTATGAATGCAGAAGCTATGAGAACAGTCATAATATAAGAACATAAAATTTTAATAAATGAACCACAGTGAAAGATGAGTGAAAATTGTAGTTTCTGTGTTGATAAGTTATACAAAACTTACAACATAATTTTGAACATTTCCAAACAATACCTCTTTCTACCGTTATATATATAAAAAATAATTGTTTCGGAAAGTACCTATTTAGAATCTAGAAACAAATAACGAACCTCATTTTGTCCAACAGCTTGCTTCCCCATTTTGTTCGGCTACCTAAGTTTTAAGTTTTCAAGATAGATGGCTCTGCTCAGCAAAGTTGCACAAGGCCATATGGAGGAACTACCATAATATATCTCCTAATCAAATCAAGTATGGTACTTATAGTTTGCAGTTCAGGTTTAACAAATCTACAAGCGAGCTACAAATCCGATTTAATGTATAGATCGAAGCGTAGGAAATTGTTAAATTTTGTAATGCGTCTGTAATGTATGCAAGACGTAATTCAACTCCCACCCGCCGGATGGCACCATCAGTCCGACCTGAGAGACACACCTCCCCGTTCTATCTGACCTCTCCATTTTGTCGAACTTTTCCCTGTATATTTTAGTTAGAACGGTAACTATAAAGATTACTATATCTTCAGTAAATATGTCTAATACCCTTTTTTAACCAAATCTAATTAACCGTTACTGCACATAACCTAACTTAAAAATATCTACGCCAGAGATGATACTAAGTCAATGAAAGAAAACGTGACCCATAGTACGATTACATGTACGACATCTTATCAAAAAAAAAAATCCTGTTCAAACTGAAATACTTTCCTTGTCAGTAAAGTTCCACAGAAGTTTTAATATTTCATATTGTTTCATTGAAATGAAGGAAAATCGCAACGACTTTTCGTATGCTGAGGTACGTGGACTCAGTTGTCATTTCTACACAAGCGCAGAGTGAGAAAACAGTTTCTTATCGTAGTCATGAATACAATTGTGATCAAGTATTTGGTGCCGCCATCTTGAGAGTTTCTTATTTTAAAACAAATGAGAAATATTCTCAGTGAATGGGAATTCCGATCCCTTATTGAAAAATAGAAAAGTGATTAAAATATGGCGTAAGTCGTGGGATCAACTTAGTTTATATCTTCGGGTTTCAGACAACGCACTTATGCCATTCCATAGTGTTCGGATCTGGTCACGTTTACGTCTGTAAATTTAGTGCAGTCGGCAAGACGATAAGCTTCTTTCATTTTTTCTCATGCTCCCAGTATTCCTAAAAATTAAATGGTGGATTTTTTTTATTAGCTACGTTACTGAAAAGGCCTAGGCAGCTATGGTTGCCTAGCTTTTTTTAGGAATTCGTCGGAAAATTTTAACAGTGTAGATACCCTGCAGAATAGCCTTTATATTCTATGATTTCGCTGACATTATTAAAAACAGGATAAATATTCGCCCTTCAAGATATTGCCAAATGCATGGTCCTTTTGGGATTTCGAAAAATCCGCTTAAACTTAAAATACTGGGTGTTCTTCTACAATGAAATAGAAATGCATAGTCTGATGCAGATAGGTTTAAGGGTATGGATTTGAATACCAAGCACGGTAAGACATACAGACAGATCTTCAGCTTAATATATAAGATACAAGAGTCATTCCCAATACACTTCTTTTCTTTCAACTAACCTCTGATATTTTGCCCGAGGAGGAAATAATAATAAGGAAACCAGTTAGAAGGAAGGACGACATTATATGCATCCAAAATTAAATTGTTTGGAGGGGAAGTGCAGAGAGAGTTCCCGGTAGTGTTTTGCTTAACATTCTTCCAAGTTGCCACAGTTGATCTAATACGCAATGTTGATCAAGAAAGGAGATAGGCGTCAAGACTATTGCATTCATTCACACTCGGAGGGTGTTATTATCTTTATTGCCGGAGGAATATGATCTAATAAGAGAGGGAACACGTAACAAGGTAATTTTTTCTTCCTTGAAGAGAATTTTCATCTCGTAAGATAACCAGAGCATGCAGGAAGAACAGGTGAAAACTGGTCCAGCAGGTAAAGTGCATTCCTTTGCATCTACTAAGGTGTGAGAAGGAAATCAATATAAAGAGAATGAAATTGGAGTGATTGGATGATGGATTTGTAACGAGATTGTTGAGGATCTGCCAAAGAAATAAGAAAAAAGAGAAGAGATAAACACTGGCACCTGCATTCTATTCAGCGAGGAGTGAAAGTTTTGCAGTGTTTTGGAGAGCAGGGTTGCCAGGTTTGACGAAAAAAAATACAGTTTTCGAGCAAAATTTCCCTGGATAAAATCCTCCCTGACAAATTCCCCCCCTTGAAAGTGAATTCATAAAATAAAATCCCCCTAACAAAACACGCTCATATGACAAAATCCCCCCGCCCCCCTCCAGAGTAGTGAAAGGACTTTCAAAATGAATAACATCCTTAAAAATATTGTTTCAGTCGACGATCTTTCAGTTCGTAATACTAACAGCCCGCTAAATAGACATATTTGTTCAAGTTTTGTTGTGCATATTAACTGACATTGTTGATAACTTGATTTTCATTAACTATAT
Source organism: Lepisma saccharinum (assembly GCA_022664845.1). Classification (NCBI taxonomy): domain Eukaryota; kingdom Metazoa; phylum Arthropoda; class Insecta; order Zygentoma; family Lepismatidae; genus Lepisma; species Lepisma saccharinum. Next base: position 38,343 of record JAGDQP010008545.1, read on the forward strand.
TTGTCCTGGTATAAATTCAGAAATACTTGAAAATTCACAGGATAAATTTGAAAAAAATGAAGTTACCATTTTCACATATCCCTACACTAGCTTACTCTTACAATTCTTTGTAATTTATTGCCTTTAATACATTAAAATTCAAGTGAAATTGTTCGTACAAGAAACAATTTTTAACATACATGCTCTTGCTTAATTAATAATGCCTCAATACAATTCTACATCTGTTTTAATATTTGCTTTGCTCTAGATGGTTTCATTTCCACATAGGTCTTTTTCCATGATAAGCCCTACTTCCGCAGGAAATTTTGTCTAGCAAGCATTTTTCGCAGTGGAGGTTTTGTCCTATACATGCTGTAGGGGATATTTTGTCCGGGTAGATTTTGTCAGGGGAGATTTTGTCCTAGATTCGAAAAAAAAAAACATGCTACTGGTGTGAGAGGCTTCGTTCCCTCTTTGCTTATACAGGTACCAGTTAATCGTTAGCTAATACCTGTGATAGGTAAAATAATTTGACGCCATTTTAGACCAAACTGGAAATTTCCATCTACGTCGAATTTACATATCTTTAAGGCACATTCCAAGTAGGTTTTCCAGCCTTATTTTTTTTTACGTTAATTACTCAAATTTTGAATGTACGTAAACTTTATTTATTTATTTATTTTTATATGGGCCAATCGAGCAACTTTGGACTTCGTCCCGTCACGATTCGCCTTTAGCTGTTAAAATCCACACCCATGCCCCTGGCGGGACTCGAACCCGGGACCTTCGAGCCGGTGGCTTACTGCCGCAGACCGCTCGGCCACCTGGCCGGCTTTGAGTTTACGTAAACAGAAAATACCTTTCGTGAAGTATAGTTTGTTTCATACTTCAATATTAGCATTTTATTAATCTTGAAGCAGTGTTAATAGTTACTTCAAAACTGTGTCAGGACACTTTATGGACATTATTCTCTTTCAAAAGTGTTTCCACATAATTTTGAAATTGCTGTTGACATTTCTTCAAAGCTAAATGATATTCATTTTTAAGGAACGAAACAAACTTTTTTAGTTCATGAAATTTATTCTATGTTTATCTGCACTCAAATTTTAATAATCGACATAAAACGAAAGAGGCGCGAAACCCTACGCGGAATTTGCCTTAAATGGTGTCGTAGACTGGTATACGTCTTCACCCTCCACAATAACGATCGTCGTTCTCTACAGGAGGTCATCGACTGCCTGCCTCCATATTGGAATGGTTCCTCGCGACTTTCGGTCTACCGAACAAACGCAGTGACTGGCAAACTATAACTCTTCCTTTTTGTGACTTAGGGCCAGTCCTAATTGCTTCATTTCCTTCCTTCCTTTCCTTCCTTTTGGTGAGAAACCAAAGAGTCAAGTGAAGGAACGTTCGGAAGGACACTACAGAAGAAGCATTTTGGACGCTGTATACTTTGTGAATATAGTGACATCTTTGAAGAGAATGAGCGGACCTCAATGGCGAACCTCATAAATTCATTTTCCACATCGTTTGAGCTAGAGATACGAAATTTGGCATGAAACTGTGTTACGAAGAGTAGTTTAGGAAAATATTAAAATGTTTTTAAAAAGTCACCATCTTGGATTCAAAATGGTTTGCCAAAATGCCATTTTCCACACCGTTCAAGTTAAAGAAAAGAAATTTGGTATGAAGGTGTACCATCACGAATAGATCACGACAATATAAGAAAATGTTAAAAAGTCGCCATTTTAAATTCAAAATGGCCTTCCAAAAACCAGTTTTGCAAACTTCTAAGGCCGGAAACTAAGTTCTTAACTTTCATTAAATAGTTTCAGCCTACTATGAGTTAGCTCATTCACATTCAATCGAAAAGAACGTCTTTTTCTCGATGACGGCATATACTAGTTTTGTTTGTTTTCACCCTTTAACGTCACGTCTTACAGTACATGTTGTCATTTCCAATATTAAAGAGAAAATTTGTTAAAATTTGACCGCAGAATGGCTTTCCTCAGTACGATAGTTTCTAAGATTCAAAATTTAGGTAGTTTTAAAAGCACACAAATAACCAGTGCCATGTAAGTTAGAAAACCTGAAATCTTTTTGCACATCTCCGGCTGCATTTTTATTCTTTCCGGGGATATGAGATTATTTCCATGTGTTGTTACTTTTAGGGGCTTTGTGTTAGGAACTTTTTGGCACTATAATTTTCGTGCTTTGGAAGTGAAACTCCCGCTTCCAGTCACCACAGAGAGAAACACTTTCAAAAGCAAAAGTGTGTTGTAAGGAAATACAAGGTAACCAAAAAAGTGTTTGCCGTTCTAGAGCAGTGATAAACAAACAGCAATACATTGGACGGTACGTACCTTTAGTTTTCGAAGTAAGCTCCATCAGCATCCAACACCTTTTACCAACGTTCCTGCAGGTGCACAATACCCTGGTGATAAAAGTCGGCGGTCTTCGAGGTAAAGGAGTCCATGAGTGCGTTCCGCAAGTCTCCCTCATTGGTGAAGGATCTTACACGGAGGTGGTTGTCGAGGGAATGAAACAGGTGGCAATATGTTGGCGCAAGGTCCGGTGAATATAGTGCATGGCACAGTGCCTCCCAATCAAGTTGCTGAAGGGTCTCCCGGGTCCTCTTTGCCACATGTGGCTTGGCAGTGTTGTAGAGGAACAGCACACCCTTGCGATTCACCAGTGCCGGCTCCTTCTGTCGCAATGCACGGTGCACCCTTTGCAACTGCTGTGAGTAGAGGGCAGCAGTGATGGTCTTACCAGGTGTAAGGAGCTCGTAATGCACCACTTGGCGACAAGTCCATCATACAGAGAGCATTACCTTTCGTGAGTGCAGAGATGGTCTTGAGGTGGAAGGAATAGGGTCACGTGGCGACAACCAATGTCCGGTACGCTTGGGAGTGTCATAGAGGACCCACTTTTCGTCATCAGTGAGCAAACGATCAAATATGGGTGTGTTCAGGTGCTGAGTGAGTAAGGACGAACATGCTGTCATTCGTTGTTCCTTGTTGGCTGCTGACAATGTGTGGGGTACTCACTTGCTTAACCTGTATGACTTCCCTATCCCATGCAGGTGCAGTCTGACTGTTTCAACGGAAACACGGAACCTTTATGCAAGTTCATCACACGTTAGACCACTGTCCTCCTCCATGGCTGCTTTCAGGGTCTCGTCATCCAACACATGTGGTCGTCCACTGCGAGGTTCATCAACAAGGCTCACATCTCCCGAACAGAATTTCTGGAACCAATGCCTGGCGGTGCGTTCGTTCACGGCATTCGCACCAAAATGTCTGGCATATGCAGAGACTTGATGCGGCAGCTGACAGGCCCACGTTAAAGTCATATAACAAACTCACGCGAACAAGCTGCTTCGATACCTCCAATTCTCTTTTACGCTGGACGAGCTATGACTGCTGTGTGTGAGCACCGTGCCTGTATTACTAATGATCGATAGTCAGACTAACTCCCGATCGCTTGGCAGGCACGTGCATCATCCGTGATTGATTTCTTGGTTTTAGCCGCCTTTGTGGATGATTTTTGTTACACCTAGACTTTCAAATAAGCATTTTAATAAAATAGAATCGCTTCTTTATTGTTATTAAAGAAAGAAGAGAAGTATTCATACTCCACTACTTTTACTGATTTAAAAAAAAAAATATATTTTAAATGTTTTAAACATGAAAGTCGTTAATGTCAGAAGGGACCATATCCCATCAATGTTTTCTTTTCACTGGCAATCAATAATGTGTCAATAACCTAATTAATGTTCGTTTGAAATCTCTTCCGCAAAGAAAACCTGTGCGGTTTTGAATTGATAGACACCACCATCACCTCTCAGTTGTGTATTGGGAGAAAAAATAGTACTAGGGCGCTTGATTCACTAACATAGTATGAGTATGCAAGTACCTTGTATGATGAGCGGATTTAAGAGAGAGACTTGGGAGGGGGGCAATTATTTTAAAAGCTATCGTTTAGAGTGAAACATTTAAAGTTATTCTGAAATGATTTGGGGGGAATACCCCCTATTCCCCCATAAATCCGCCCATGCTTGTATGTATATGCACCTTTGTGGTGTACCAATGGAACCTCTGTCGAAGTGGTATATGTCTGTGCAGTTGCCTAAAATCAGGAAAAAGTCAGTCAGGATTTGTTCAAACTTCGGTTTTCGGTGAATTTGGTCAAACCCCGGTCTTTGGTGTTTTATTTAAACTTTGGCGTTCGGTGTTTTTATTCAAATTTCGGTGTTTGGCGTTTTCTTTTTCTAACTTCGGTTTTCGGTGATTTTGTTCAAAGTCTGATGTATGTTGAACAAAAAACGCAGTTTGGACAATAACTGGTGTTTGATAAAAACCGAAAATCGGATTTCCAACAAAAAACGATGTTTCATAGGAAAAAAAATGAAAACCACTTTTGAAGTAAAATTAAAAGGTGGTTTCGGTTTCTTTAACAAATGAAAGAAACAGTTTTTGTGTCCATTACTAATTTTGCTTATCAAAATTCGTTATTCTAACTGAATTCAATACTTTTCTGCGCCTGATATCTGGCAACCCTGATAAAGAGTAAATCTTTTTGCATTTTTATTCTCTCTTGCAGTGATGTATGTGTGTCTGGTATGGTGTATGTGTTTGAGAGAGAGAAAGAAAGAGCGTCATGCAAGTACCATATCTTCCGATCAATGCATGTTCTTCTCCCAGATGAGAATAAACAAAAAAAAAAAATGGTAGAATTTGTCACGCACCATCGCCTTTAATTGAACACTATCATGTCAAGGAAGTGACGTAATTGTACTTCAAAATGATGAGATTGAAGATGCCAATCCTTTCTCTCTCTCTCTCTCTGTCTATTTTTTCTTTCTCTCTTTGTACAAGGGGAAAAAATAGATGTTACGCAAAACACAAATTGACTTATTTAAAAAGTCTAAATTGGTAATTTAATTATCTTAGATAATTACTAATGGTCTAAGTGACCTATTTTTAAAAGCATTTTTTTCATCTGATTGCATTAACAACATTTGATTGAATCATCTGGGAAGTTCTAGTGCAGATATTGAAGAAAGTGGATTTGGAGTGGAAAGATAAAATATTCAGTAGAAACTAACTTGAAGTTTAATCAGAGAATCAGGAGAAAAAAATAGATGATTTGATTGAACAAATAAATTGAGCAGAGCGGACCATAATGTATGAGCTAAATTAGTCCCTCAGTTTTGTTCTATTGATATGAGTATCCAGACTATTTACATTACAAAAACAACAGTAATGAATTACAAACGA
>JAGDQP010008545.1:44003-62564 GCA_022664845.1 Lepisma saccharinum
TATATATATATATATATATATATAAGAGCTCCTGCGTAGCCTAGTCGGTAGCGCGCTCGACTTCAATGCGGTCGGTAGTGCGCGCCCGGGTTCGATTCCCGATGGGGGCTCAAATATTTCGGTGATGACCCAATATTTCGGTGTTTCGGTATTGAATATGGCTGTGATTTATATTTCATTCTATTGAAAATTAATTAAGAACTAATTTAAAGATCGAGAAATCAATTGAGCAATAAAGATCAAATTTAAAATATATCAGCCATATTCAATCCACTAGTGGATGAGGCCTCTCCCCGAAGGGAGGAGTTGGTCTACTGCTCCCACGCTGACCAGACGGGTTGGGAGAGGAGAGCCTAAGCTCTCACTGTGATCGCCACTGTATTTTATTCACAGCAGCTCCCCAATTGTCCTCACGATGCTGGGTCAACACCGAAATTTTTAAGCCCCCACCGGGAATCGGGGGGGAATATATATATATATATATATAATGATATAAAAATGAAGATAAATCATTAACTTTAAGTTCAAAACAATGAAAACGCTTGAAAAGAAAGACGAACTTGTGGGAGGAGTTTTGGTAACATTTTCTCCAATATTAATAACATTAAGACCAGCTGTTTGGCATTTCAAGTGGTGTTGCTTCTATAGTAAATAGTGTACATAATTAACGAAAGATGATGGAACTGGTGCAGTGAACTGGTTTTATTCTCTAAATGAGACTAAATGAATTAAAAAAAGAATTTGATACAAGTTATTGAACTTTAAATATTAACCTCCCAGCGGATGCGCCTTCCTAACCAATAAGCTTTGGTGTTGTACCCCTGATCTGTTCTTCCAGTTGAGTGTTTGCTATTGTGGTGTGAGGCCGTGTTCTTTGTAGCGACGATTTTGTTGCTATTGTGTTCTCCGTCTGTGCAATTCTGGTGCACTGAGGACGCCACGGGCCTGGTCATGAAAGCGCATTTGAAAACATTTCTCTCAGCTTATACAGTACATTTAAACAATATTCCACGTATTGAAAAATAAAATGAAATGTCTATATAATAATAGTTGTCTGTGTGAAAATCCACTGTCCTTATAGATCTTGTACTAATTATCACAAAGGCACCGAATTCTATGATCTTCAAAAATTAGACTAGAGTTGTATGATGAACGAATTTTGGATCATATCCCCTTTCACTATTGAAAATGATGTTTCTTGAATGTTTTCATATGAGGTATAATTTTTTAATAATAGGACTTCATTTGGAACGAAAAGATAATAATAATCGAAATAACTAAAATAATATTTGAATAATTGAAATTTATTTTTCTGATTCGGTTTTTATTATTCTGTAACATGGTATGTTCTTAATTGTAATATTAATAGTATTAAAAAGACGTTAAAAGAAACACTACATTACCCTAAACAAATGGAAAAAATATACAAAATTTCGTGGTGTACAAAGTACGATGTGCGACTACTTGTAGGAGTATTTCCCCCCCTATTTCTATTGCCGTTTACTGCAGAAAATACTTTTCTTTTGTTATAGCCTTAGATTGATTCTGTATTTTCGTGACTGTAATTAAAAATAGATAAATACAAATTTTTTATACATTAAAAAGCATTAGAAAGAAAATTAAATTATTCGAAAGAAACTGAAATTTAAAACTAAAATCGCGTGGCACGCCTTTTCGTGTAGTACAGAAGTGCCCGTCTGGCGAAAGGTTAGTTGTTTTTTTTTCCTATGAGGGTGATGAAGTAACAAATTCCAAAGGACAATATAACAAAACTATTAAATCAGTTTTTAGTCATATTATGATTCTTTCTGAATATAAATACTAATTAGAGTTGAAATTACCACAAAAGATAAAAAATATTTGTAGAAGTTTTATAATTAGATAATTATGAATTATTAGAAATTGCAAAATCTTATACTGAAAAAAAATAATTCCAAATTTCTTCCGCTTAATACATATTTAAATTCATTGTTATACTCCTTACGGAATACATGTTAAAAAAACATATGAAAGAAAAACTGACGCTGAGTTTTAAACATGAAGTGTACAGGAAAAGAAGGGAGTATGTGTGATGTTCTTAATGAGTTTTCACTCGTAACACGTACTTCACAATAACAGCTAACACCTCAGAAAATTTCAATTCAAAATCTCAAATAATCACTAAGTTCTAGCGGTTTTAAGAATATGAAATACTTGGGAGTAAGTGGGAGAGTTACATTTTAAAATAAATATTTTACTCCCCACTTTCTCTGTACTCTTCAAATTATTTTCTCTCCTCTTTATCTATTATATTTTAATCTTAGACATAATAAGAGTGATAAAATACTATTTAGTGTTGATGATGAGTGATAAATTTATTAACTTTGTAGACGGAAAATTATTTCTTATTTTAGAAATTAAAATTCACATTTAAAAAAACTAAATAAAGGGGAGAAAACTGTAACAGTAATGAACTACTGCAAAACATTAAAAGTTATCATAAATAATTTTTAAATCAAATTCTAGAACAAAAATTTTAACTCATCAGATTCAAGTTGTAGCCCTTCGGTTTACTCCGATATTTAATCAAGTGTGTGCGTGTGTTAATCAAAATATTATTGTGTTTTTAATTACATTTTCCAGCTGATATAGAAAGGTATGTAAAAAGCTAGCACTTAATTAATTCTTAATCATTTATATATTGTTTATTAAAATATCCCCAAATTATGTTAAAGTAATTTTCGTTCATGTATTATTATTCTAGGTTTTTGCATTTAGTCTCTCTCGTTTTGTATATATAGTAGAACCTGTGTCATTCGAAATAAAGGGGGCTGAGAACATGTTATCCGAAATAAAGCTTTAAATGCTTCTACAGTTGGACAACTTCTTATACGACTAAGTTTACTGTTGTTTTTTTTATGAAAAAATCTTTTTCAATAATTTTTGCCGTTTCGGTTAAACGCTATTTCGGTTACAAGTATTTCACGTAACAGAGGTTTTACTGTATGGGATTTTAGCCAGCTTCTGTTAGTACAGCAAAAACTTTCCGTTCACTCCCCTCTCTGTTTTCTTCCCAACGACTTTTTTTTTTACTTTTTTTTTTTAAACCCGTTATACAGGGTGTACAAAATAGCAAGCTTCCTTGGCCCTCGGCTCATTCTCACTCCTTCGTTTAAACTCTTCAGTCTTCGTCCCCCGTCGTCGGTCAAGACTACCTCTCTCCATTTGTGATGCAGACTTCGGACTCTGAAAAACCAAAGTAGTGTCTTTGGCTTAGTTACATTTTGAACTTTATCGTCGCTTCTGGAATTAATGTACTTTTAGAAGTTTGACTCATATTTTTTCGTAGGAAAAAAAAAGTAAGCATCGGACACAGGATATCTCACGAGTCATATTAAATTTCTTCTTGTTGTGTATATGTTGAAAAGGCGTCTTAATTCGTCAATGATTTATTTCTGTTAACTGTAAGCACAGCAATCGTATTTTCATCGAACAGCGGGAGTTAGGTTCGGAAGCACCTCCTTTTCCCGGCCTTGTGTGATTGGATAGTGAGCTTCGTTTTTGCTTAGTGGTTGCTGTTTGATAGTTGCTATTACATATAATTTCGTTCGTATGCATTATGCCACTCCAATTGAATATTTTGAGTATTTTCTTCCGTTAGGGAGACCCTATATAATCATATTTTATTAGTTTGTGCTGCTACCTCTCATGGGAGATACCCTTGTGTGAGAAATAATATAAAGTTCTCCTATCGTGACTTCTCTAGGGCCTAATGTGACCTATTTATTAATTATTCCCACATCGTTCTTCAGTATGTGAAACGTTGTCCTCGCCTAGTAGAAATCACCGCTGCAAGTAACTGGAGCATTCTGAACAAATTGAAACATTAATTATAATTCTACGGTCCTTATTACTGAACTACGGCAGGTTCTTATGAGAAAGTTCAGTTCTCTCCGTTGCGGTCCTCTCCAAAGTGATGATCCCCCTACCTCAGGCTGATTTCTTATGTGAAGTCAGGTTTTTGTCTTCCTGCGAACACCCTTTTGTGGTTTAATAGCAACTTGATGACGGCGTAGGTTATTGTACCTTGCCTGATTGTTAATTGTTTAAATATAGGAATCCCCTAGTGTGTGGGTGACGGATTAATAGAACCTTGACCTGACCCGGTCTAGAAAATGTTTTTCGACAATTACTTATTAGAATCAACCTACAAAGCCAGATCAATACTATCTTTCTTTTTTCTTTACAACACGTTCATTTTATCAATCCTTTAAGAATCTCTGTCGCTGAAATGCTCAATTAAGTATAAGCTGGAACATTATTTTTGTCGAATAATTTTATATTCATATATAATATTATTCGTTACAAGTATTTTGTTGTAAATATTAAAAGAAATAAAACATAGAGAGAAGATATAGTCATCACATAGTATACAGACGCAGCAATCTTTCATTAGCTAACATATAAGAAAGGTTATCTTGACTGTTCCCTGATTATTTATTAGAGTTACGAGCTATAATTGCGTATATTTTCTTGTGGTTCTTTTACAGGCATAAAATTCCTTCTGCACATTGTATCAGGAAGGTAAATAGATAGTTATCGTCATTTGCTGGAGACACGATCAAATATCTTGTTTCAGTATCGTAATTTATTAACTCCGCTCTTGGCAAGTGTAATTAGAGAAAATTAAGTATTGTTGGTGGAAGTAATCCAAGCGAGAATCAAAAACTAAAAAAAAAACTCATAGCACTAAACAAAACGATGAAACTACAAAACATATTCTGTGATTTTTTTAAATAATAACTACCACAATCACAATGAAACTAACAATTCAAGCACGAAATATAGAGACTTTTTTTTTCTTAATTATAAAAGTATTGAGTTTGAAAAAAAAATGTGGGAAATTGTTTCATTTTTACTTCTTGCTATCTAGCATTTGAAATTGGACGAGGAGATGTAAATAGAGATATGGAGCTGTAATATCAACAACAGAAGGATATGATATTAGGCTAATTGGTAGTTTATTCCCATACTTGTACGCTCTCAATATAAATTAGTAATCATGGACAAATTTGAGGTATTATTGATGATACTGGTCAAGGTTCAACAGGAGTTAATTTCAAAATGAGAAGGAAATGTTTATGGTGTATTTGGGTGGAAAGAACTATATTGGAGAAGAGTCAATGAAGAAATGTTATCTGTATTATGATTTCTACCTCGATTTTGTTCTTGTAATGAGGATATTACGTGGGAGGAAGGATTTATGTTGTTGAAAACAAAATAAGTAATTGTGACTTAAAAAAATTAAATCAGTGTCAATTTTAATCTTAGTTATGTTAATGCTTTAAGAGCAAAATAATACTGTTAAAACAAAATTAAACTTACTACTTTATTAGCGCATCTGTATGAACGTCAGTGAATAAGAGAAAATATATAGGGTTTGTCCTGTCTGTCTGTCCCCCCCCCCCCCCCCCCTTGGATCTCAGCAACTACAAGTCCGACAATGTTGAATTCGTCATGATCTCAAACAGTGGGAAAATTATGACTTTGACTCTAAAACTGACAGGTCGTTTCCATTTACTTAGTTCTCTCCATTTTTCCATGAATTTTCACATGGTATGTTTGTCCCCCCCATAGATCTAAGTAACTACAAGTCACACAGAGATTAATAAACCACTGGATTCGTCATGGTCTGAAACAATGAGAAAATCAACGAATGTGACTCTAAACGTGCAATGGCTTCGACTCTAAAACTGACAAGTCCCGACATTCGCTTAGTAATCTCGATTTGTCCCTACGACTTTGACTCTTTCTTTTGGATACTTTGTAAGATAATTTAAATTTATACAGAGATGCTTTGGTTTTGACGTTTAGTCTATAATAAAACCATTACTTAACTCATTTAATACAGTTCAGTGTTTAGAAAAAAGAGAATTTGATTTTAACAACTCAATTTAATTTACATCAATTTGATATGCTTGAGTTCGTGATTTGTTCTTTTTACAAACGAATATACATTATCTTAATCAGAAACATGACGCAAATAAATTTCATCATTGTAAAGTACGAAATGTAAATTTTGAAATGTTTCCATTTGGAGCATAAAAAGTAGACAGAAAAAAACGATAAATATTTTAAGATTATGCTGATTCAGAACATATATATGTAGCAATCCTTAAATGTATCATAATTCTTTAAAATTTTAAATATAAACCCATGTAGGTAATGAATACTAGTAAAAGTTGAAAGTAATTTCACTAAGTTTCAAAGAAAACAATTTGCATAATCTGAAGTTCATGAAATAATTTGTATACCCGCTTTCCAAAGATAAACAGGAGGAAGTGATACTCTATATCAATTAAACGAGTTTAATACCCATTTAAATGCCTCTTAGATTCAGACGTACGCTTATTTCTGACGTGATAATTCAATACAAGTACTATAGATCTCTAAAGTTGTACAGAAGTTCATTAAGAAAACAAATATTGCGTTGAAAGAGATATCTATTGATAAATTTGGGAACTTCTGTCAAAATTCGTTAATAAATGATATTTTTTACTGTCAATGATATGTTTTCTCTCAGCGCGACTTGGAATTTTGGATCATATCTCATATCTAAGGGATGACGCCTCTTAGCAAGCTGGTTTTCTCGGGCAAAGAAGGAAGCTGCATTCGTCAATCACGATCTTTGCGCACATATAACTTCGATTATTAAAAAGATACGGTTTACGTCATTATTTGTCAAGATATGACGATGTTGTACTCACTTCGGACGCCTCTATCTGCGAAACTACGCTCGTTTTTACTTTTCTTCAAAGGAACTTTTTTCTTTATTCCATAAGGACTTTTCGATACTAGCATTTTGATACCCTAATATTTTCCCACTCTCTGTACATAAAGAATCCGAAAGAAGTGATGAATGTTTGACGCGTGTCATTGTAAAGAATAAACTTCGAACGATAATTTTTATCTCTTACATGCTTGCTTATCTTGTAGTGCGTATGAATACATGGTTGGGAGTTACCATGCCTGTTAAAGTTTGATCAAACATTCAGAATTGTTCTTTGGGCCCCCTAGATGGAATTCAGAAGGGCGGTCAAGGTGAGCTACGGCAAACTTCCATGCAGCACACCGGTAAACAAGATTGCGCTGAAAATACCGGGCTTCGCCACAAGTCGGCTTGCATGCCAGCTAGGAATGAAATTCCAACGGTGATAACAATATTTTATCTATGATATATGCCTCTAAAGTTTCCAGATAGCATTTAGTGAAGCTTGGCCAAACCTTTACAGGCATCATAACAGTAGTGTATCCAGAATTTCTGTTCGGGGGCAAGTGGAATTTCGAGTCCTATCACCCTTCAAATTCTCATATTTTTTTTTCGTAATTCTTGGGTAGATACTTCGCGGGGAGGCTCCCCGTCCCTCTGGCTAGGCCACTGTGGTTGCATATGTTATTCTTGGGTATACAATATGTACATGTAATTGTATGCTGAATTACATAATGTACCACCAATGAATCGAACAAGATTGAAGAACGCTATTCTTCAGCGATCTTCGCCAATGTGGAGGTTTTCCACAATAAATTTCTGGTGGTGCTCAGAAGCCATGAAGAATGTAGTTCAGTATACCTTAGTGTCTTCGGGTCCTTCTGAAGACTGTCGGTTTCTACCCAAATCTACTTTAATTTGTCGACGTCAAATGTGTAAACAGGACTGCTTCAATTTTTGTGAAGATGGTTTTAGTAGCAAGTGCCAGAAGAATTCAGTGTCTGATCAATTAAGGTATCTTATTGGTTTGATTCTATTTGGCCCGTCACATGAAAATGACATTGAAAATGAACAAGCTACCCTTACTATTGCACTGCTGATAACATTGAATGCAGATACATGAAAGAAGCTGGAAACACCTTTGCCAATTTACGTTGGACTTCTGGTTCATTCAATGTTTCAAAGCAGTATTTTGATCAATGAGTTGAGCCGTTTGGGTGTCTCAATAAATTACAACTCACTTCAGATCGATCAGACTGTTTTGCGACGCTTCCATGCTGACAGCTTCGTATGCTCAACAGAAATGCACAGTGGATCTTTATCGTTGGTGCTGTGGATAATATCGACCACAATGCATCTGCAATAACTTCAAAATATTTTCATAGAACTGCGAAGAGGATGGTATAACAAGAAATGTCCATACACATTCGTGTGTTCTGGCAAGCTGGAGCTACAACATGAAATCACCACATTGCCACTACTGTTATTAACGACTACCTCTGTCAAAAGGAACTTCGCTAGATATGGAAGATGATCTTTTGTTGAAGGAGCTCATAAACGAGGAAGAGTGGACTAAATATGTAATCACGAAACTTGGTGAGAATAAACACTTCAATGATAACTTATTACATGCTACCAGCCTTGCCAACTTACCATTCAGGAAACACAAACGGAGAAGTTTTCTGTATCAGCGGACTTTTCCCATTATTCACTGAATCAGCAACAGATGTGAGAAAAGTATTAACAACCTCAATCCTAAGCAGGTTCTTGTTATTATTGGAGATCAAATCGTATATGCTATAATGAAGACACTTCAGAGAAGTTACAAGTCTGGTAGTCTGTCCAAGATATGGTTGTGATGCTGGGTGGGGTCCATACTGGAAAGCACAGTTTAAAGGCCATTGGAGACACCCTACAAGGATCAGGATTGACACAAGCACTAGTAGACGCTAGCATATGCAATTCAGGGACAGCAGATGGAATTCTAAACGCTGTGCATGCCACGAAAATACGATATGGTTATCAAGTGACGTATGTTTCATTGAAGATGCTTCAATATGAAGCTCATAAACTGCATAACCTGAGGTGGAATTTGATGAGTGGTGTAAGATTAAACGTCAGTTTCTAACCTTTGCTGACGTGACATTTGTTATGAGATTCCAAGCTGTACACTCTTGTTTTGTTCGTGCACATCTGCAGGAAAATTTCGACATATATGTGAAGCTTACAGCGCCTTCGAAAACTCTTCTTTACCTGTGATTATTACCACTATGCAAGATAAGTATCAGTACCACTCTCTGTTATTTGTGAATTTGGAACGGTAGATTTACAATGCACAGGTCACATAAGCGACTTTCATCTATTGCGATTGACCAAGGACATGAGCAGCTGAACAAGACACTGAAAGGGAGTGGTGGTGTCATTGGACTAACACAGTTCCCTTCATCTCTTACAAATTGTTTGGTGTGTGGTCCTGAAGTAAAAAATACATCTTGAAAACTTCAAGTTAGCCTCAGGGTTTAAGGTTAAAGGCGACCTTGACTTCTTCCATCATGACGAACTGGTTAAACGGGAAGATTTCCTAAGCGATGTTAGAAGTCTTGCAGATATAATACGAGACCACGGGAACCGATTCACAGATCAAGGAGAAGATCTTGTGAATCTTCAGAGACAAATTTCTGAAGACAAGCATTCCCTCTCCCTTTTGGAAGAGACAGGGAAACAACAGTACACTGCTTATGTGAAAGAAGTTTTAATTGGTAATACAAAAACAAACTTTTGCTACACCAACACCACTTTTTCTACAACTCTTTCCAGCCATTCAAGGCTCCTAACCGTAAGTAGAAAGTACCACGAAAAGTCAGCATGTTGAGAAATACCGCTTCTCTTCTTTGTCAGATTATATTGCAACACAGTCGAGAGACGTGACATACATGAATTTTTTGCCCATGGGTCACAAGAATTCCCACCCTGGAAGGTTAAAGCGAGGAGAAAATGTATCACTCCAGAAGTCTGATGTACTAACTAAACTGTCTTCATAAAGAAGTTGAAGTAAATTTGTCATCCACTCATTTTGAGGAATTTCTACATTTTGAGTGTGTAGTCATTGATACTGGTGCACTCATACACTCATTGATTCCAAAAGCTGGAGCCATCACTTTTGAATAGTTCCTGACAAAACACCTCTTGAAGCACACTGAGACACAGTTACGAAAGACACAGAGGCTTGACATAGTTTGGAATGACTACTGGGAATCGTCCATTAAGGGAGAGACGAGACGTGCAGAGGCACCGGTGTACGCTTCAAAGTAGGTGCACATATAACGTTGCCAAAAAAAAATGGACAGAATTTCTGAGTCAGCCATCTAACAAGGTGGAACTGTTCAACTACCCAAGTGAAGCAACCACATCGAAGCTGGAGCTTGTCCTGTACGGCCCTTGGAACGGAAAATTAGTATGGCCCTTGGAACTCAGAAGTGAACTGCACTCCCACTCCGGGTTGCCCTCGCGGGCTGTGACTCAATATCTTTGAAAAGGCGATCTAAGAGAGCAGCATTCCGTGTATGGAAAACATGTGGAGATGAGGTGATGCAAACCATGGTGAAGTTGATGGAAAATAAATTCGTGAAGCTCAAATTGGACTCCGCTCATTTTAGGGCATTAGAATCGTTTTTTATTACCATGTATGGAGGTGGTGTACAAAGCAACAACGAACAACGCCAAAAGATTTTATACCAGCGCAACCAGAGGATGACATTACTTGGTGACATAGAAGAACATTGGCTTTTGTTATTGTCATTAAGTACTAATTTTCTGATCTTTTATTTTGTGTTTATTTTATATTACGTGTGCAATTTAGGGCCTGAATCATTCACGTGTTTGTGTATCTCGTATTTGTATCATTCATATTAAATATCGCTTATCATTCAATTTACTCATAGTTAAAAAACTGATATGGAATAAGGAAATGCAACAATACTTTTACTGCTTTTTAAAAATTGTAAGCCTTATAGATCGCAAGACTTTCCCCAAAGTTTCCAGTAAGGCTGAAATACTTGAGCATAGTGTATCGATAAAATATAAGTTTCATTGTATATTAAATGAGGATAGTTTCTGCCTATTTAATGCATACTTATAGTATACACCAGAACCCAAGGACTAATGTGTGGTAAGTACAGAACATGTATTTTACATACAGTTACAAATCTACCATCTTGATTACTGATATCTAGGTTATGAATTCCTTGCTGATTCTATTTCCAGTGTGTTTTTACACTTGGTATCACAGTTATAATTTCGTTCCTAGCTGACATACAAGCCGAATTATGGTGAATCTTGGTATTTTGGCCGCCATCTTGTTTTCCGGTGTGCTGCATGAAAGTTTCCGGTGGCTCACTTTGGCCCACCCTTCTAAAATCTATCTAGAAGTCCCAATGAACAAAGAACTCTGAATGTTTGGTGAAACTTTAACAGGCATGGTAAAACTCAATAATTTTTTAACACTAGCTTTCATATTGTCATTTCTGCGTTAGTTTCCAACACCGCCCTAGATGTAACATGCTCGGATCGTTTTTATTCTTTCATGAGTTCTTCTCCAGTTTTAAGAGCCAAGCTTAGACCGTCAAACATTGCTTCTTGGATTCTTCAGCCATTCATAAAACACATTTACTCCACACGCTTCAATGTTTGTAAAGTGAAACATTCAGAGTGCATACTTGAAGGATGAATTCACGAAATAGGACTTTGTTCCTAACATTTTATACTATTACGTCCCCATACTTGTCCGATCTTCTTGATCTCTTCCTTCGAGAGGTCATCGATAAATTCAAAATATGCCTCTTCTGCAGAAGCTATCATTTTTTGTGACATGTCTTGAAATTAGTCCATATTGTTCCACGAAATTTATGCAGCAGCTACATTCGTGAACGTTATGGCATTACAAATAGCATTCGTCGCACTGTGAATTGCCTTGCTCAATCTTGCTAGCAACTTCACAGTCTTGACAATAAAATTAACACAAATGTAGTGGAAGGTGTCTTTATCAATAGCAGTCCGAATCATCGTTATATATCCATTGGAGGAACATATTACACTGTGGTGATTGCAACGTTAATTTCAACTCTGGTTTTCTTTTCCTTACTGGTAAAGAAGTTCAGAATGGAGCTGTCTCTCTCAGAGCCGGATTAAGGGGAGATGAAGGGACTGCAGTCCGGGCCCCGCCCCGCAAAGGTAAAACAATTACTTTTACGACTACAGGGGTCCTAATAGAGTCCTTAACCTTGGGTCAATAGCCCAGAGCCCTCAAATAGTCTCTCTGGAAATTCAGCACTGGTCTCTCTTCATTTTTAGTTGTATATATATATATATATATATATTCCCAGCATCGTGAGGACAGTTGGGGAGCTGCTGTGAATAAAAGACAGTGGCGATCACAGTGAGAGCTTCGGCTCTCCTCTCCCAACCCGTCTGGTCACCGTGTGAGCAGTAGACCAACTCCTCCCTTCGGGGAGAGGCCTCATCCACTAGTGGATTGAATATGGCTGTGATTATTTATATTATTATATATATATAACGCAGACGCAGGTTGTACAAAATGACTAAATCTTCTACAGAGACACAACTGAAAAAATACTTCTATCGATATGCACCTTCGCACGACCTCAACAAGTTCAAAATGAACGAGATTCATAGCACAGTATAACATTTGAAGATGAAACAGTGTTGGCCAGTCCTAATGTTGTTAAAACAGACAAACATCGCCATTCAAGGCTTATATTGCATGCAGACAGACGTAGTTTTTTTTATTTTCGAAGCATGAAGTTATAAAGTAAAACACGGATATTTGTCATCAATTTCTTGAAATAGAAGGTCCTATCGTACTAAAATTTCCAATACCTTCACTGATGTTAAGATGTTCAGACCAGAATAATTTCGGAGGCTCTCCTTTCTTTTGAAAGGTGGTCACTAAAATTTGGGGCTTGAGGTTGGGAGGGTGTAGCTTAATTTATTTTATGGGTGGGTGCCCATTAAAATTAAGGGGGTGTTGTGGGGTGTAGGAAAATATATGATGACCAGGACGACTTTTTTTTTTCTCTCTGGATTTTCACTTTCCCGTGAGAAGCGACTAACGAGTTACATCCAACTCTGCCTTCCAATAATTACATCATTCCCATCGTTAATTAATGTCGCTGAAAATCGCACTAAGTTGGTCACCAAATGTTCCGTGGTTTCAGTCTTCGTCATCACTCATCTCTATTAAGGTGATTGATTCCATTGATTTCTAAGAAGAAACAAATGAAAACTTGAATAACACCTAAAATAAAGACCTCATTACTGCTGTGTTCCATCGATATAAAGTGCTTACCAACGGGTGTCAACCTTAGAGCCAAATACGCATACCTCCCTTCATTTTTGGAGTTAAGCGTTAAAAGACAAATTGATTTCGTCGTGTGAGGGTTACCGTAAACTCTTCCTCACATTTACGGCAAAGGAAAATGCGGACTACTTCTTTTTATCAGTGCATTAGTTGACAAGTCATAATATTTTTTAGTGATTCTTAGGCGTTCTACCGGGAGAGTTGAGGATGCAATAAACCTTTTCTTCTCTTCGAGACTTGTATCATGTGACTGAAATAATATGTGTGATTGCTTGATGCAATTTTGTTTATTTTGAAACAGGCACAGCTGACGGAGCAACGCCGGTAAGTGTATTAAGCATAACAATGGGTTGGATTAAACTGGATTAAGTAAGTTGAACTGCTCAGGACTTTGAATTTAATTTAGCTTGTGAAGAGCGCTGCCATTGATGTGACTTATTTGGTTATTGTTTTGACTTATTTTGTTTTGCATCCGTGGGACGTGTTGTGCTTACTATAAATAGTTACCTTTTGTAAACTGGTGGTTGTAAATACCATTTGAATTGGTTTTTGGTAATTTCTTTGAATTGTTCATTGAAAATTGATTATTCTCCTCCTATGGGGGTTGCAATGTTGGATCCTTTTCTTTTAAGGAAAGATTCTTTACCTATGAATATGTAGATGGCATCTGTCTGTCTGTATCTGTAGATGGCATTGAAAAAGCTCTACTGCGGGCTGCGGCCCTGCTAATAGCTGATTGAAGTCTTTCTGAATCGGCATGAGGCAGTGTCAATAATAGTACCATAGAGACCCATTTCAAAATTGAATTTGCATTTTCATTGGGTTTTTTGCTTCAATCTGATTCTCGAGATTCGGTGAGTCGATTTGTACATTTTTTTCTGTAGTTTGAGTTGTATTGCTTAAGTCAATATATGGTTTGGTGCTGTTTACATTTTGATTCAAATTTGTGTATTTTCCCTGTAGGGTTCGGTTTGAGTCTGAGAGGACAGTTTGAAGCAGGAGTGCAGTGACCCTGCTTTTTACATGTACCGCAATAATTCTTATTAGGTGGAATACTGCATGTTTTACTGATATGATTGCTTCCGCAGTATTATCATGTTTCTTTCCATGCTTGAGGTCCAAAATCAGATTCAGTAAAGGTTTTACAAAGTTGTTATTGTTTGAACTGTCTTTGAAGTGCAGTTTGTAGCTTGAAAGCTTTTCTGTCTCGTACACGATCATGTCGATATTAGGAGCTTTGTCACTGGTTAATTTATAATGTCAGTGGATTTTTAGCTTTTCTTTGAAGTTTCGGATAATGACTGCATACTTCGTATTGTTATTTTCTTCGTGATATCTTTGATTTGATTTATTTGGATGCCTATCCTGCTTCTTGTTTGATATCATCTTTGTTGGGATCATTAACTGTTTTGGAGTATATTGGAAGAAATGGGCTGCTAGGAATGTATGGATTATTTGTTTTAGATAAATGTCTACTGCTGATGTTCGTAGGAGATTGATAGCTGTTGAAGTTGATAAGAGACTGAGGATGAGAGTTAAGTAGAAGAGGGGAGTTTTTATTGGGAGGAGGAGGCTTCTCGTTGATGATGGATTCTCTTCCTCTTCCACTACTACCAAGGTCCTCGAGGTTTCAAGGTTGGATCGAACCACTTGCAGCTTCTAGTTGGAAATCTTCCTGTAGCTTTTTCTGTGGTGGGTTTTCTTTATTTATTTTGTCTTGAGGAACACGGTCTTCTTGTTTAACTTGTTATCTTTCCGTCTTTGATCCTTTTTCGGTGAGTTACTGTTGCTTTCCTAGCTCTGACTTCTCCTGCTATCTCTTCCCATGTTGAAGTTAGAGATAGGGGAGTTGGCATGGGAAGATAAGGAGTAAAACGTAAAGGTAAATGTAAAGATGTAACTTAAAAGGACCTTTACATAATCTTGTGATGGTGTCTCTAAAAAGACCTTTATGTTATTAAGTAATCAGGCTAAAAAGTGAATACTTTAAACTGAGTATTTGTTAGTTGTTTGTTATCTATTTAACAATTATTCTATTTAGAACATTCTTAAATACGAGATTTTTTTACAATTTTTGAGATTCGCCAACTTTCCTTGGAGAACATTACCACACGTCTCACCCCTGTGAGTCCCAACGCTGCTCTGTGTGTGGCACCAATGGGTCCTTTATATACGAGGGTCATTTTAAAGTAAAATTCTATTACGCAACGTGACTGCGCAGCTTACTGACGAAAGTTTTTTTGTAGGTCGAAAGGTGTCGTAAGACCTTCTCCCACGTGTCCAGTAACTTTACCCAGCTAAGGAACGAACTGATTCCTGGGTTACAGTATTTTATAAAGAACCATGTAAATCACGATTCCTATTGAATGTGAAATGGGAACGGTGATTCGTTTCTGATTCATTGTCATGACAATGTCATGAACGTTCATTTCATATTTAGCGATTTGTACTTTATCAGTTCAACTCCGAACTGATAAAATGGACTGTCGACCAACTTCTATGAGAAAGAAACGTCAAGCTTCTGCTACTGCTGGACAAATAATCGCAATTGGGAATCAGAGAAATGAACTTAGTTGTGACATTAAACTAATGTGGGTGCATTCAGTTTTCCCTTGCTTATCATCACAAAAACAATTCTTACTTATAAAAGTTCTTTGATATATTTGCGCTGGTTATAGATTCGTTTAACTCTTACTTAATATTACCACTACTTAAACTGCGTCCTGTATTATTATTACTTGTATCTGTCTTCTGGATATACATTAAATTTAATTAAAATTAAGATATATCTACACTTTGTAAGAAAGACCTCACTCACCTGGCACCTGGTTTCGGGATCAGCGTATATCCTAGCTCTTAAATTCGTTTTCGTACTACACCTAAAATTCGTTTTAGGAATGTTAACAAAAGCAGGGTAGTCAATACCTGCTCTGCCTTTAATTGTTAAGTCACTAATAGCCGCATTGGCATTGATAGCCTCGGCCATTTCTCGCACTACAGGCACTGGAAGCTGACGTACAGCTCTATACCTTTCAGGATACCCTCCAGGTAACCTATTATGCGGTTGAAACACTAGTCCTAAACTTGGTTCAAAATTCACAGACCTTGGAGCGTAATAAGGAATCAAAGCTGGGTGAACACGACCACCAGCAAATACGCCACCGTTACCGTAGATGCTAAATCCATGGGTAAATCCTACTGGATATCCAGATGGGTATGGTGATAGTGTTTGAGGTTTCACTGGAATGACATAGTGTGTGGGTGCATGATGTTCTTGTACGTATGAACCAATTGGAGGGCGAATAATATATGTGGAGTCAATAACTGGTGGATAATCATATTGGTACTTTCCCTCAGGAGGAACATATCTTCCGTCAGGATTCTGAACGATTTTGATCACTGCTACATCATCTTCAGGGTCTCCAGAAATGTCAACGCTTTTATGTTTCCTGGTTTCAAGAAGGACCCCATCTGGGATAGCTATGCCTTCTTTGTTGAGCTTATTTAGTACCAGACGATCCACCCGAAAAGCTTCTTCTGGTATTTTCCCTCCAGTACGAGGCAGGACCTGTTCTCTGAAGATTTGTCTCTTGTACTGAAAAGAAAAGAAGAAAGAATAAAATTAATATGAGGGAATATATATTGTACATTTGTAAACTGTTATCAACAATTGACGATTAGATCTTAAAAATAAATGACAAATTTATGAATCTACTTAGTTAGGATAACAGAAAGGAAGAAACAGGGCTAGCAGGGCAGAGGATCTTTGTCTAGACGTCTAGTGTAAATCCATACATTCAAACTGTTAGCTTCATACAGATTAAGCAGTCAAACAAAAATATGTAGCAAAAATTGACAATTAAGACGTTCAGCAGCTGTAACTCCCCGTATGCTTCCTGAGAGAGCAAGATCAGTTTCCTATCTCTGTGTATGTGCCACTAGTCAGAAGACCGTGTCCACACAACATTCCTACGCACGTGTGCCATCCTTGCTTCATTTCATTTGCTCTTTGCTGGTCAGTTGTAAAGATTGGCAAGTATCACTGAAGCACATAAATATGCTCTACTCTGATTTGAATTACTTCCTCAAGCTCTTGAAGTTTTGGTGTGCCATTCCGCTATCAAGAGCAGAAGCAAACGTTCTATTTATGATTTTGACTTAAGAGCTGCAAGTTAGGTCATTATTTTCCTACCTGACTCTGTTTGTTCCAAATGATCTAAAGAAAAAGTATTTTCAAGGGTAAAAAAATAAATGAAAAGGTTTTGTTGTAATGTATCGAAGTAACTGGCTCCAACTTGTCAGTTAAAAGCTTTAAAACGTATTTAGCTCAATTGGATGGAAACGACGTCTTAAAAACGAAACCCACAGTTCAATGTGGATTCGGAATTGCAATTCCATGAAGTCCTAATCTTTTTTTAAAAGCATTATTTTTTCATCGAATGGAAATAACGTACTAAGAAGAGAGCTCAGAGTTTAAAGTGGATCAGAACCGACCCTGTGACCGCCCGCTGGTCTAGTGGTTACCGTTGGTGACTGCTGATCGTAGTGTCCCGGGCTCGATTCTCGGATCTTCCAAGTGATTTTTTTTCAAAGCGAGAGGGTCTGGAACGGTGTTCATCCGGCATCGTGATGCAATTGGGGAGCTACTGTGAATAAAAGACAGTGGCGATCACAGTTGAGACGTCTGCTCAGCGTGGGAGAAGTAGACCAACAACTCCTCTCTCAGGAAGAGGCCTCATCCAGTAGTGGATTCAATATGGCTGTGAATTATAATTATTAGCCCTGAAAATAGTATGACGATATCCGCCAACGTTACAAAGTTTAACAAACATTAAAAGCATGAATATTCTTATAGGGAATTGAACCAAGCATCATCGTTAATACAGGTGTTCATCTTGGCTGTTCGACATGTTAATTTTATTCAGTTTATCAGCGAAAGTAATGAAAATAAACAGTAAGAACGAACGAAGTAAGAGGATGAGGCTTGATTCACTTTTCCTTTTCTTCTTTAATTTCGTATTTCTTTGTGCGTCTATGCAGTTCCACTGGAGAGGTACGAACTCACTTTTACCATTAAATCTCACACTTCCTGTTCCCTTCCTTCGTAGACTGGAATGCTGATAGCTTTCTTTGTGAGTTTACAATCAGTAAAAGCCTTTTTTTTTATATATATATATGTCTCTCTTAAAGTTATGTTCATAGTGTACACATTCAAGGGAGAGGGAACAAATGCTGGTAATTTTTGTGGGAAAAATGAATAGACTTTATACGTTTATGACCTCTGAGTAAGAGGCCACACCGATAGATGTTGCAATTTCTTTCACTTAAAACAAAGATGGAGGTTTTTTTTTACGCTCTATTTCGAGATGCACGCGATGCAAAGAGTGATGAAAATCTAAAGGAATGTTGATCTTCTCTGAAAAAAAAAAAAAAAAAA
>JAGDQP010008546.1:0-53308 GCA_022664845.1 Lepisma saccharinum
CGTCATCAAATCACATTGCAAGAGATAACTCAAAACTAATTAACTATTATACAAGGAACAATATAACATCTTATGCAGTAATAAGCAAACAGCACGGATGCTTCAAGCTGGAACTTATAACAAATTTTGCAAAAGAATCAGTTCATAATACCAATGCCCAAACTTCTCATACTCTGACATTTCCTTTAAATTTTACATCCTCTTGAATTATCCTAACTACATATGACTTAGACTAAATAATAATTCTAAATTGATTTAATTTAGCTTCAGTTCGAAATTTTAACTATAAAAATAAGATGTCCTGTGCAGTTAAAAACAAATCAAATCAAAACAAATCCAACAAATTAATTGTAAAAATTAAATCATTAAAGCTACTTGGTTACGTGCGGGTTTAACGTTCTCGAATTCTAAGATCAATTCCAAAGGGGGCAGGGTGCCTTTTGGGCGGTTTCCTGGCTGTTTGGTTGGTGCTGGGTGGTGGGTCCTTGTGCAGGATCTGATTCTCCTTTTCATTTCATACTCATCTATATTATTCTCATATAATTTTTATTCTAAGGACGAAAATGGCCTTCATTCGGCCAGAAGTCCGCCGTAAGGCCCTGCGGGCCAAAGGCAACGATATAATCGGCGCAGTTTGAAATCACACAGGACGAAATTATAAAAATTCTAAAAAAAAGAAGAGAAATGCAGCTCCAGGTCCTGGCGGAATACCATGTATTGCTTTACAATGAGGCCCGCCCATTCTATTCAAAATTCTAACCAATCTTTTTAACGCTTGACTAAAACTTGGATTTTTACCGCAAAATTGGAAGACAGGATTCACTATATTCATACCTAAACCTAATAAAAGTCGGTTTCAATTTTCAAATTACAGGCCTATTACACTAACAAACACAATAGCCAAAATTTGTGAAACAGTCATAGCTAAGAGATTAAATGTATATTTAGAAACAAAAGATCTCCTCACAAAACATCAGGCAGGATTCAGAAATAAAGTCTCAACTATAGATCAACTAATGAGGATCATTACGGACATTCAGACTGCTCTTAATGAAGGATGGTGGGCGGGTGCAGTGTTTATGGACTTAACGGCGGCCTTCGACACAGTGTGGCACGAGGGGTTAATATACAAACTGTATGCAATAAATCTTCGTACAACCATCATCAGATGGATTATCCAATTTTTGAATAAAAGAACCACAAAAATCAGATCCAAGGAAGAATTTTCACAGGAAATGCTGATAAAAAAAGGGAGTCCCTCAGGGTGCCGCCCTATTCTCTATTCCATCTATGTGAATGATACTCCGTTTTCTCCAACAAATCTGACTCAATTGGAATTGTTTGCAGATAACACTGCATATTGGACAATGGCTAGATCCTCGAAATCCATAATACCTAATCTTAAAGGGATAACTCGTAAGTTTATTAAATGGTGCAAAACCTGGAAGCTGAGGTTGAATGAAGGAAAGACTCAGTTTGCAATATTTTATCCCACGGGACATGGAACAAAAACAGATAAACGCAAATTTATAACCATAGGCACTACAAAAATAAAACCATCAAACATAACAAAATATTTGGGAGTTAGCCTACATTGGACAAAAGACTGACATTCAAAGCACACATAATGGATAGAAGAAAAAAGGCTCTACGGGTGTTCTCGTTGCTTAAAACCATACTACTTTCCAATATCCCATTTAAAATTAAGACTAGGCTTTACCTCTCCATACTAAGACCAACCATAATATATGGACATGAATTATTTCATTCAGAAACAAACATAGAATATCTGGAGAGGTACGAACGATATTGGCTAAGAGTTTCACAAAGGAAATGGCAGGATGATAGACAATCTCTTTATAGCAGTATCCATCCTCCGATGGCAACCTATATTAAGAACAGTCAAATAAGATACATAGAATCCAACAGAGAAAAGAAATTTGCAAATATTAATCTACCAAAAGAACTTAACATAAACATAAATAGACACAACATAACCTACCAAGAATTACTACAAAAGATAAACTGATCAAACACAGGAATAACGAAGGGAAAAGAAAAGACTATAAATAATTACAAACTACAAAGAAAAACAAGAACAAATGGATGCGTCGATGCAATGGATTCTACAAACATTAAAGAAAATAACATAAACATGCAGAACAATCTATCAACAAAAAAAATAATGAATCTCTGTGGTTTCTCGAGCAAGTAAGGGCGAAATACCTCCCATATCCTACACTCCTTCTAAACCAATAGAAAATATATTAATAATTTACCCAAATAAATAAATAAAATATTCCTAAAACTGATTTCGATAGGAGAAATTAAATAATTCAAATCATTCAATTAGATAATTTTAGAATAAAATTAAAATGCCGTTTGTCTGTTGCGGAAACCGATTCGAAATCAACATATTAATTTAAAATTAACAAACCCAAACCAAACAATTTTCAAAGGACTAAAGTGGCCTAAGATGGCCAGATGGCCATTTAAAGTGGCCCTGCGGGCCATTGTTCACTCTTTCGGCGCAGTTTGTGGTAAAAGCATAAAAGGTCATCTCCCTTATACTAATTTTAGAAAAAAGACATGGGTAGCCATGATTTTATGGATTTTTCATGGCCTGAACTGCCTGCAGGAAATGTGGAATTAACAATCGGAACTTGATGTAGTTATTTCGCGGAAATTCATGAAAGTGTGATAGAATCGGATGGTCGGGTAAAACCGGGTATCTTGTTTACCGCTTGACCAGGGCAGCTTTCTTCCGAGTGGCGACTGAAATAAGTTCAACTAGTGAGGAAGAAGGAACAATCACATTGTAGGCGTGTTACGTGTTTACCTGAGTATTCTTCTAAATTTTCTTTTGGTTTTTACCAATTCTTACAGAATCACTGCTACAGTGACTGAACAGGTAAATATTATTGTGTATTGTGTATTTTGTGAGGATGTATTTTACACTAAATGATTACGCCTGTGTACTTTTATGTGCCCTCAATTTGAATGCAGGGCGCTATTACATATCCATAGCAGAATCAAAATCTTTTTTGTCACATGATTTGGTTCATGGTCATGTGGCCGCCATATTGGATTCAATATGGCGGATCGACAATTTCTTTGAGCGCTCGTAACTCAGCCATCTCTTAACCGATTTTGTTGATTCTTTTTTTATTGGAAAGAGGAGCTAACGAGCTATAATAATTTTAGTTATCACCATGTTTTTGAAACTCCCAACCATTTTCCGGGAAAATTGGAAAAACGAAATTTTAGAACGATCTCTTTACTTATTTTTGCAATTCTCTCAAAAACTGTAACAAATTTGGTATTTTACAAAGAGAGAAAAAAGATGCATAATTTCATAAGCTTTAATTTTGGTGTGCAATACGTCGTAGTTCTCTTCTAAAACGTACCTGAAAAGAAAAGCTTGCAGCCATGTATTGGTACCACGAATGTCCATTAAGTTCCTCACATGTATCTGTCTCTTAATTTAGCTAGTAGCACTTCCCTATACCTTCTATTTTCATGAGTTCGTAAGGATTTCTGCCATTTTTAACATCTCGTTTCCATTATCCTCTGGACCTTCCACAGCTTTTAAGACTGTCATGTTTATTCAGATAAACCACAACGTCAATTCGCTCACTTTCTTGTTTGCACACATGTTTGACAAATCATTTTCCAAATAACATCCGCTAGTTTCATATATTTGATTTGAACCTTCCTCGCAAAAGCCATGAAGTCAACATCATTTACTTTATGGTTCGTTTGAAATAATGTGGTAACTTTCCCCCGTCCTAATGCAGACTCAAGGCTTTTGAACAATTCAGTCGGTCTAGCACAGCGGAATTAACAATGACCGATTCGATTGTCCTTTTTCTGTCATCCACATTGCTCTAAGTTTGGGGCACAAGGCCGTGCCCTTACCTTTTTCATTTTGGATTTGGCGTCCCCCTACCTTTTTATTAAAGGAAGCTCATTACCTTTACTTTCAATAGGCAATCGGCGCTACTACGTGCAAGCGTATTCTTAACTTTTCTAACCACTTCTGCAAGCGTTTTCATACCTTTTCAAACTCACTTCGAGCATTGGTCAGGTAACCATCCCTCATCCGCCATTTCATAGGTCAGAAGATGCTTTATAAAGTAGCATAGCTGGTAAGTTATAAAAATATGTATTTTATAAATTAAGAATTAGTTTTGATTAAAAATTATGGCCGATTATTGTCAAGTAATTGAAGAACAGACAACTGTTTACACTGTTACTTTGGTTTTATATTTTTTTAAATAGATCATATTCGAAGTTGAATTTATGAGATGAAAAGAAGTATTTTGTAAATAGCAGTTGTAATATGTAATTAGTAGTAGATGACTACATAGTTTCACTGTTTGAGATACGAGATCTGGACATTATGAAGACATATAAAGCAGCCAAATGACATATGAATAGAAGTGTCCAAATTTAAGGTAGGCTAGATATCGAATTACATTGTGTTTGCATAGGAATGTCAAAAGGAAACCTACATACTTATGAATGATAATAAATATCAGATATATTCAAAATGATAAATTATTTTGAATATTTAGAACAAATAAGCTTATGGCTAGAGTTTAGCATTCACACCTCGTATGATGCAAGCTAGTGTACTTTGAATTATGATTCCGTAAACTGAATGTTGGAAGTACACGTAGTTATACTACATTATACATGATAATCTTTTAAATAAAATAAAATAAATAACAATACCTGCCCTCTACCTTCCAAGTATTTCCCAATACATGACATTACTTCTTATGCAAAATGAAAACTACCAGGGCCTACAAATATACTTGTATATTTAACAGACTTAAAAATATTGTCTCTCGCTATCCTGTAAACTCCCTTACCAAACCCAAAGTGTATCTTCTTTTAGGTGTAACGATAATAACCAATCTTGAAATTCTTCATATAACTGTATATTGAACTGGAAGTCCGTAGCGGGATACGGAAGAGTGGGCGTAAATGCAATGACAGCACGAGGGAAATCTTCTTCTCGTAGGATACTGTTGAATGAGATTCCAGATGGGCGAGGCAGGAGACAGTGCAAAGAGCGCTGACTTGAGAGTTCTGCATTGGCAATTGATTAAGAATGATTTCATATTACTGTCATCATCAGTGTCGCCTTCGAATATGACCATCACAGTGTCATGACTGCGCCAAATTCCAGAAAGAGTTAGCCATGGCTGCTTCAGTTTAATTTTAGTTATATATACCAATAGTATTAAAACAGAAACGTATTTGCACACCAAATTAAAGCTTATGAAATTCTGCATCTTTTTTTCTCTCTTTGTAAAATACTAAATTTGTTACCGTTTTAGAGAGAATTGCAGAAATAAGTGAAGAGATCGTTATAAAATTTTGATTTTCCGATTTTCCCGGAAAATGGCTGGGAATTTGAAAAAAAAATAACCACAATTATAGCTCGTAAGCCCTTCTTTCCAATGAAAAAAGAATCATCAAAATCGGTTAAGAGATGGCTGAGTTACGAGCGCTCAAAGAAATTGTCGATCCACCGTATTGAATCCAATATGGCGGCCAAGTGATCATGAACCAGATCACGTGAACAAAAGATTTTGATTCTGCTATGGATATATTGAGGGCACATAAAAGTACACACGGGACGGGAGTCAGCGCCTAGACTATAAGTTTTGTAAACAATTTTGCCTCCGGCAAGCCAACAAACCTTAGCTACACGGTTCTACCCACTTGTATTGTGCGAAAAGAGCTTCACCACCTGTACCGTGTTGTTGAGGATAATAAGACAAGTTAGGCAACACCAAGGTTTTCATAAATTGGCACCCGTTCAGGATTTATGTGGGGGTACCAATTTATAAAATTGTTATTCTGAAATGTGCTGCAACCCGCTTTCTAATACATGCTGTTTGGATTACATAAAAGGTCTTAACTGTGCATGTGGTCAAAGGTTCAATTCCCGCCGTGGTCCATTGAATGCATTAGTTCGTAGTCCACTTTAACAAAAAGAAACTGTAGGCCCCGTCCTTAGAAACTCACCACCTAATTTAGAACGTTAATAACAATTTAATCAAAATGAAAGATTAGCCAATTAAATCATAGATGGCGTTAAAGGGTTTAACTAAACATCATGATACTTCAAATCTTTAATATAGGTTAATTTTCATTAAAATGTCTAAAATTACTTATAAGTATTTGGTAGCGGCATACAAAGAAGTCTATTTCGAAACTTTAACTTACAAAGTTAGTTCAAGGCGAAAATTGGCGGGAATTCATCGTAGCATTGAGACAAAATATGATATCAAAGCAGGGAGAAATGAGTGAGATTACCACAAGATATATAAATATGAAGTATACCATTCCCATGCTTGAATTCTCATCGGCTGGATGCAGTGTGACGTCACTTGGAAGACATTAGATTGTAGGCAGTTTAGGTAAAGCTCGATGCTCGTTATGCAAGGCAGTCATGAAGATTTAAATAATCTTCACTTTTTTTTAATTCTTTAACAAATTTATATTTCTTCGAATGCTTTCCAGACAACAAGTGCAATCTGAAGTGATGTTATTGCTGTGATAAATTGTTATATTTCCTTCAAATTGGTTTCTTTTGATTTCCCATTATTTCCAATTACGAAATCTATTTGGTATTGAGCGGTAATACAATTTCGTATTTAACCAAACAAATTAGAATTTTCAAATTAGGTTACTGAAAGCTGTATCTTCTATCTATTCAACTAGAAAGGGGATAACTGTACCTTCAATTTTTACTGAGAAAGAAAGGTACACACATATATAAATGTACGTACACAACTAAGTAGCCATACTTTATGTATAGGGGAAGAGGGAGATGAACGTGTTCGTATTTTGAAATAAATGTCAAATGTCTTCTGGCGGTACCGTTAGAAAGATGATGAACATAGAATTAATCTTCATATTTAAGTGACCCTAATTTATTTCTCTGCAAACATTGTCCGGTGGGGGCTATACAAGCACGTTGAGATTATACATACATACTTCAAGAAGCCTCTTTATTCATTCAAAATTACTCTATCTCTTTCTTTCCCTTCTCCCATTCCCTTCAATCTAGAACCCCGTTAACTTTTCAGTTTCTGTACAAGGACACATGCAAACAAAATCCGTAATATCACGGAGAGGTCCCCAAAACTCATTTAGTACAAATATACATCTCTCTCTCTTACAGCACCACATCTGTCCCGCCTCATTCCATACGTATGAAGCTTCTAAAAGTGTTGGCTAGATGGCATTGGTTACTACAGTTGTCTGTCTATAGATGCTTTTAACCTTTCTCTCTCTCTCTCTCTCTCTCTCTCTCTGTAGATGAACAAACAAGTCCTCTCAGATTCAACTCTGATGGTCAAGTCTATTTCCCTGGGTAAAGTCACGTGATATTTCTCTTCGGAGAGTCCACCCCCTCCTTCTCCGCCACTGCGGCACTTCCCACAATTCCTCCGCCACCTACCTACCTAGCTCTGCCCGCTCTTTCATTTCTAATTCCCAATCATGTCCACCTTCTTGTCTTTTCCAATTTCAAACATCCCCAGAGTTTACATTTGCCCCATCCTCTATGAGTGTTCTTTTTTACCCCACCCTACCTTATACGTTTTCTCTTTCCGTCAAGGATAGATAGATAGGACAGAAAAGTGCTTCACGAACCTTTAATGCTTGTGGTATGAGAAAATTAATAATGCAGTAATTACTTTGACCTCTGACCAAAGATTGAGACACAGCATTACTAAAGTGACTGGAACACGAGGAAAGGGAAAATGTACAAGGGCTTGTGCTGCCCCACCACGGATAGGGGAGAATACAAGGGGATAGAGACATTTCAGAGGGGAAGGGAGAAAGATTTTATGGTACAAGAGATAGAAATGTGAGGATTCACTAAACCTATTTCAGTTTTCCCTTTCTCTTTGCACACGGCACGCTCTATGAGAATTTGTTTCCATTACCACCAGATGTCTCAGAATGTCTGCAGAAAACAAAAGACCCAGAGGTCTGGAAGAATGAAACTGGTAGGAATAATGTCAAACACAGAAAGTTAATACAATATACAAAACAAATTTGGCATATTGTTTTACAAAATTATAAATCAAAATTTTCTCTCTTTTTCCGGAAATTGTGTTGAATTTTCCAAATATTTCTTCATCCTCATGTAATAAAATTTTTCATCCAACATAATAAGGCAGATTTTCTACGTTCAGTGTTGGTAGTTACTGACCCAATAAACGAAGGTTTTATACGACTGAGAATACCAAGCTAGTAGAGTCTAATGATTCTCTAATTACGACTTCTTAAAATAAAACTATCGGTTTGAGCGAGCATACAAGAAAAGTTCGAGGTGGCATTTTATATTTAACCCGAAATATATGTCTCAAAAACCTATAATATTTTATGCAAAGAAATCTTACACCTTAATGTGTCCATGTACAAAATATTGTGTCACATATATTTCGGGTTATATACGAAAGATTACCTATAGCTTTTTTAAATCGTTAATGTCAGTTATAACTCTCGTCTTCTGGAGACGACATATATTTTCAAACTCTCATTAATAACTCAATTCTTCCATTCTGGTTTCTAGTTCTTCATTACATGAATCAAACAGGTTTATGCCATCAGCGAATCGTAGATGATTCAGGTATTCGCCATTTATTTTCATTCCACAGTTTTAAATTTTGAACACTTCGTCTAAAGCTGCAGAGAGTAAGTACTTTTGTGATGATTGGGTTTAGCAGTCTGAATTATTTTCCGACATTATTATTTTTTTTTCACTCTTTGAAAAATTTAGTAAAAGGTTCTTAAAGAAACAATTTTGTGAAAAATGAGATGTGATTCAGAATTTTATGGCCTTTAGGCAACTTTGGCTAAATGAGATATGAACGTTTTCATTTAATTTAAAATTAGAAAATACCTGTGATGTTATTTCCAAACCAGCACGTTCTTATTTTAAATTATATGAGAATGCCTATATCTCATGTCTAAGAAAATTGTTTCTCTTGGACACTTGTAGGTGTGGCATTCAAGTGTTTCAAAGCAGTTTAACACACCTTCGACGTTTTGGATGTTCAAGTAATTCAACTCCTGCTGCCAAAGAGACGAATCTGTGAATCCTAGACACAATGAAAATTTATAAACGAAAGGCATAACGAAAGTAATGCCTGTTGTTCATTATATCAGAAAGTATATTAATCTAAATTTTATTTCTTTTTAGCAGCGTATAGAGTGACTGTTCGTTCATGTTTTCACCAATTTTTATTCTTTTAGGTCTTGCTGGGTCGTGGATGTGAATCATAAACAAAGGACTATCATCGAGTTTGTAGGCACGTATAAACTTTTTGGGCCGAGGGGAGTCGGAATGGTCTCACGTATGACCATGTCTCATCACCGGTGCAAAAATTGTCAGAAAGATATTATTGTGGGCTTCAAATTGTTCCAGTAAGTCCATGCATACCTGCTGTCTACTCCATTTCAAGTCAGTTGTTAATTGATGAGGAACCCATTTTGCACACACCTTTCGCTATACTAGTTCTTTGAACATCATTCCTACCACATAGCAGTTGCAACAGTGCGACGACGATCCGCTCTAATTAACTCATTTACTTCTTTTGTTTTCTTCTGTTACAGATGTCACTGGTCTTCCATTTCGAGATTTGTCTTCCACACTCCTCACCATAAACCTGTTTCAGTCTTTCATAGATATGTTGGTGGCAGTACATCCCTCTGCAGTACACACGAATTTTAGGACAGTCTGTATATATATAATTTCTTCCTTATTTCCGCTTACGGTCCCATACGAGTTATTGTTTGGTTCTCTTTAAACTTTTGCTTTCCTCGATTCTTTTTCTAACAAGATTTTCGTACATCCTTCTTTCCTGGCTTTCGTAAAGTTGTATTCATTTCTGTGTATTCATTCCTCTTTATGTTACTTCCTCTACTTTTATTTCCCTTCTTTTCTTCATCAAAAGTTTGGTTTCTTCTGAAATATTGTTCCTTTTTTTGTTTGTTTGTTTTTTGTTTTCGATGCCTGCTATTTCCTTTGCTTCTCTTATGATTCTTTTCAGTACTTTATATCTTCGTGAGGTTCTATCTCCTCCAAGGCCCTGAATTTGTTCCTTAGTTCTATCTCCAATATCTGTATATTTTTCTTTAGATTTCCTAAAGCTATAACTTACAGTTTGCCTCTGATAAGCTCTTCTTTAGTCTTATATCCGAAGATCACTCGAGATTTTGAACTTTTCTGAACAGATACACTTTGAATTATCTATTCCATTTTTAACTCCAATTGTTTCCTTCCATGTTCATATCTATAGCATGGTTTCCGTGCTAGTGAAATACTAATAAACAAATACGAAATATAATCCACTTATTGATTCAATGGCTGCATTCACGCAGTGAGCTGCTCTGTAAGCAAAGGTTGTCAGACGTGACGATCGACCAAAATTGCGAAACCCGAATCTGACAACCTAACGTTAGTTCTATGCTCAGAGAAAAGCTCCCTCTGTTGAATGTAGCCATCGTTCTAATAAAAGCAATTCAGTGAATGGTATTTGCTTACGTGATTTATTATTTTATTTTAGTTTCGTTTACTTGGTGGCTTCGTGAAATGAAGTTTGTTAAATATTGTCGAGCAAATTTTAATTTTGACAGGAACACAGATACAGTTACAGACAATTTGGTAACCATATTCCAGAATCCAGAACCCAATCAACCACATTTAACATAAAGATATGAGCATTTGTTTTAATCATCTTTTACCATGAACTGTAGAAGCAAGAACGAGCTATTAGAAGAATACCAGACTAGTTCTAATCCCGAATGAGTTCCCCGAAAGCCACAATTTCCAAAAGAAGATACAGAATGCCACTGTCTTGAATCAGAGCTTGTCAACACAGGAGAAATTTCAAATTCATTCCGATGTAATAAGAAAGAAGAAACCCAGTTGAAACAGTAAACATGAAACATATAAGAAACTATGTAAGAAATGTTTTAAATAAAACAGGATCTTCAGACTCTCCATTTTCAAGTAATATTCCCAATGAAATTCTTTTACAGAAATTTTAAGAGAATATCACCTTCGATCTTTCAGATCATTTGATATTAAACCAATACAAAATCTCGTATGTCAGTTACAATGAATTCCGGAATACACGTGTACTTCATGCGTTCCTGTGACCATGAAGAACGTAGAACGACTCCTCTTTCCTAGCCAGATAACGTCAAGGTACAAACTACCAACTTCACCCGAATACAGAAATTGAATAAAAAAGGATACTTCAAAGAAATGATCATGAGTTGTTATCGATCAGTCGCTATCTATTGGTCATGGCATTTAATTCACCAGTCGTGGACAGTTTTCGGTTCGCAATATAGCATTAGTTGAGAACAGTAAGTCGGAAGTTTTTAGTAGTGTTTCGCAGTTCAGCTGAGACAGTCTTGTAAGTTTCCTTAAGACCCTACCTATATCAGCTGACAATCCATCGGTGAGTCCAAGACGATTCCGGAATAGAACAGAACACCCGGAATAATTCCAGTCATAGACTCTTAAGAGTCCGGTGTTCTAATCCCGCTTACGGCAACCAGAACAGAACACGAAGACAGTGCTCCCAGGCACACCACAGTGACATCAGAGACTAGTATAACGAAGCAGGCGTGCCCGATTTGACATTCAATGGAACCAGGGATTCTGCCAGCCTCCCTCAGTGATCATCGGCCACCGAGCTCCAGGACTTCTCCAGATATCAGTGTGTTACAAGTATGTGTGGTTTTATTGGGTTCTATAATTATGGGTTCTATTGGGTACCGGTACTAATTATTATGTGTTGATTGATGCTCATATTTCAATTATGCTCTAGCTCCGACCCAATCATTCTCCTAAACACGAAAGAGACGCTTCGAAAAATTGGAATGAAACCTCTCGTACCCCAGTTTTAGTTACAGCGAGTAGACCTGAAGCGAGTCGCTCCCAGATTTTCCAATGAACAGTAAGTTAAGTGTACAAGAATTGTTAGAAAATATAAATGTAAGCCTTACAAGTGTTTAGTGTTTATAAAGTGTTAATAGAAGAAAGGACAGACGGACAATGTGAAAATATCAATAATACCGATCAAGGGCGTCTCCAGGAATTTTCCTAAGGGGGGGCAAGTGAACATTATATGTAAATTTCCCCCATATATATATGGGATAAATTTGCAGATGAATCATGAAGAGGAGCAAGTTATACTCATTTATTTATTTATTACATACGATTACTGAACGTTCATTAGACTACAGTTTACTATTTTTCTTAAGATAAGATAAAATTAATTTATGGGCGTACAATTTTATTAAACAGCATATTCTGGTTATAGTTAGGGCTTTCTCCTTCTAGTAGCATTCTCGTTTCGCAATGGCAAAGCAAGGAAGTACACAGCAAGATATGGCTGTGTTAACACTTTTTGGTTTCCAAGGGCTACCATCACTTGTTAGTGTTAAATCAACACAACAAAGTGTTGTTGATTTCGGTGATTCAACACAATGGATGTGCTTTTAATGTTGATTCAACACAATATTAGTACTATCATAGTGTTGAATCACACAACAAACGATGTTAACGAAAAAAAAGTGGTGGTCTCCTCGGGACACCAAAAAGTGTTTAATTAACACAGTCATTTTTTGCAGTGTACCAAATTCGTCATTTATGGAAACGTGGAAATTCCCAGGCACCTATAGATACTTCCCCGAAACCATATTTCCTTCGTACTTTCTATCGCAGAACTTGCTAATAGTTTGCTGAACGATATAAAATAATTTCAAACATAAAATAAAATTTGAATCATATCATAATTTTCAAATTAACTTAATGGAATCTGAAGTCAGAACACAGTATAACATTATTTTTATAACAGTGACTTCTCAGTAACGCCGGACACTAATTCAACATCTTTGAATAATCAGGATCATCAAATGCCTGGCATGTTAGAGTTCGTTGTCCATATGTGGTGTGATCAATGGCTATTAGATCATTTGAAGTCACAAAAACCGAGGTGTTATAACATTATTAGACATAGAGGACTTTCAATAATTCAGGAAAATTTAGAACGGTGAGTAATACCACTTCTATCAAATCTTATGTTGAATGTTGAAGGTTACAGAAATAGCATATTTTAACGACCATTAATAGTTAGTTTATGCTGGTAGTACAATAATAGCATTCGTGTTTTTACTTTCGATGTTTTCACATACTTTGTTTGGTGGGTGTAAATTGGCGTATTTGTGATCAGTACAAAAAACCCTTCGGGGTAAAGGGAAGAGTGACGCAAGAATTCTATTCACAAAAGAAGTGATATCCATTTTGAGAGTGACTTTGTTTGTGTCACTATGGCGGAAGTGTTTCCCTTGTAATGTAATTAATAAATTAAGAGACTTAGTATCCTCCCTTCCACCATAGTGACACAAACAGTCACTCGCAAAATGGATATCACTTCTTTTATGAGTAACATTCTTGCGTCACTCTTCCCTATACCCGAAGGGTGTTTTGTACTGATATCACTTAATTTGTAAGGTTGCCTATTAAAAAAAGTTCATAGTCTTCATACAAAAGGTCGATTTTGGACCATGGTAGGCTCCGTATCTCGAAAACGGTAACTCCTATTAAAAAAAAATAAGCATCAATTTGCCTTCCGCAATTGATCCCCCAAAACCCCTGGTAATAACCATTTTGGGCTAAAGCAAAAATACAGACAGAATGACAGACACACTTTCCTATCATTTTTAAAATTATGTGACTGGGCTAAACAAAAGTCGTAACTTTTGAACCCCTTCACCAATTTTGACGTGTAATACGCCGTTTGAAAGGTACTGAAGCGTAGATTATGATTCCGAAGTTTCTTCCGTGCATATGGTCTGGTGTCAGTGCTATCATCAGAAATGTGAAATTCTGAATTTTTCTTCGAACCGCCCTAGGGGGTTCCAGGGAGGTCCTATCGACCCATTTTTTCTTCTTCTGTGTTTTAGTATAGCAAAGAGCTTTCAAAATGCAAGTTCAAGCATCAAAATCTTGCTTTTAGTTTGCTAGATCCGAAAATAGTTATATACATAGAGTGCCGCTGGCAGAGTCGTTTGTCAGCGTCACTCGAAGAACTACCGATCTTCATAATTACATACATTGAAATAATTGAGGAAATGTAAAGGGAGAATCCAAAATAGCTTCTTATGGAAACGAACGCAGGGCAAGTGCCCCCCTCCTCTCTTACCGACGCCCTTAATACGGATATGTTAATGAATAAATTATTTTTCCTTATAATTGTACGGCTAAAAATGCCCATATAATTTTTGTTCTCAATCACTCTGACGACTTTTCGTATTCGTTCATCTACAATTCATTAGGCTTTCAGAATCTACACGCGCACTTAACAACAAAACAACCAATGGTCAACCAACAAAAACATGTAATGGATTTTCTCATGACATTGCCAGGACGAAAATGAATAAAAAATTATTTTATACTACCTAAATATAATTGTAATAAAACGCAGTCTGTATCTAGGAGCGGAATAGAATTATTAAATTATCTTGTAAGTACTGCAGTGCCAAAGAACCGCTATTGATTTAACTATGCATATTGAACCTTATTTAAAAACGTTGCGCTTTCTGTTATTTACAAATGAAATTAAAATAATATCAATTGATATATTTCGTTGTGTCTCTAACTAGTAAATGACGTTTTAAGTACATCAAACCATAGCATCGTAGAGGGAGAATTTTAAATTTGAAGGGTGTAAGTTTCGCAGAGTTTTAATACATTTTTAACCTGAAAAGTTTTAAAATCAGTGGAGGTGCTCGAGAATTTGGAAGGGTTCAACCCCTTCCCACTTGGGTCGTTTCTTTCTCAGTGATCTTCAAACAAAGATATGTGCAGCTTAAGAGCATGATGACGCCTTAGTTCTAGTTCGGGAGCATCCGTCGTTCAATTGCACTTTTAGTAATCAAAACAAGCGTTTTCCTATTTGACCTTCCTGAGGGGTGACAGCCTCTTAGTAATGTCATCAAACATGACAGCCATAATTGTGCCAGGCCGTACAGTAAATCTTCGATATCCCTAATCGATCTAACGGAATGATATGGTTCTTTAAAAAAAAGAGAAAAAAAAAGACAGAGAAAGAGAGAGCAAAAGTGTTAGGCTGATTCTACACGAGCGGCAAGCAAAAACGTGTTGGTTTTACCTTGAGCAAACCGCGCCTTTTAACAAAACCCATGCTTTCAAATGTACAGTACGTTCGTA
The DNA here is from genome assembly GCA_022664845.1 of Lepisma saccharinum. Classification (NCBI taxonomy): domain Eukaryota; kingdom Metazoa; phylum Arthropoda; class Insecta; order Zygentoma; family Lepismatidae; genus Lepisma; species Lepisma saccharinum. Next base: position 15,284 of record JAGDQP010008546.1, read on the forward strand.
TCTATACTAGAGTTTTCTCCGCTCAGTTTGACACGTACGTACATTTAAACGCATAGGTTTTGTTAGAGGGCGCAGTTTGCCCGCGATAAAACCACCGCGTTTTCCCCGCTCGTGTAGACGAGGACTAAGGATTAACTTTGGCCATAACAATAATCGTGATTGGGTAAACAGACTTGGAGTTATGGGTCCTGATTGATTGGGTCATCATTCTGCAATAGTTTTATAAGCATTTTTTTTTATCGAATTTTTGCGATGAAATTTTATAGGGGACCTTTCTAGATCACCCCATAACAAAATATTTATGCGAATTGAATTGAATTATGTTTATGGGCTTTTAGGCATGTAAGGCTCTGATCGGGATAGGGGAGGGGAAAGGGTGCGAGAAGGTCCTACGTTGAAGATACCATCCCGACATTTGTCTGGTGTGACTAATAAAAACTGGGAAAACCTCAGTCTGGATGATCGGCCGCTTAGATTGAACACACGACCTCACGAATTGCTACGACAACGCTCTACCACTGAGCTACCGCGGTTCGGTAATATTTATACGAATCATATAGTATACCACAAGTAGTTTCAAACGATACAATAATTATCCACTTGCAGTACAAACTCTTCTAATTCAGCAAACTAAATATACAGGGTGTTTCAAACGTAATGTCATAAATTGATAGATGACATAAAATCTTCTGGTTGTAACCTGAAAGCAATAAATTCAAAAATATTCCTGGTGTTGAAACTAGAGACGCCAAAAGTTTCTGCGAAAGCGTCACAAATGACGTCATACCTCGACAAATAATGACGTGAGCGGAGTCGGCTTATCAAATCCCAATTGAAGTGGTACCGCAATACACCTGTTTAAGCTATGTTTATGGTTAGGGAATGTAGCTCGGGGCGTTCTAATGCTTGTCCTGTATTAAACCATTTAATTTCGTGACAAAATTCTTACATGGCGAAACCTGTGTGTGCGACACTTCCTCAATCATAAACATTGCTTAAATAGATGCAATGACTTACTAAGCCGATCCCGCTTACGTCATTATGTCGAGATATTATGTCACTTGTGACGATGCCGGGGAACTTTCAGCACCTGTAGCTCCGAAACTGTGCATGTTTGGAAATCTCTTCACATGAACTTGCCATGAATTCAGAAACACACTGTCAGTGATTCCGTCAGCCCACCTTCTAGGGGGTGTCACCCACCCAATTCTCGGTAACACCCCAACTTTATTTATTTATTTATTTATTTGCGGTGAAAAGTCGATAGAAACTGTGCAAAACTCCACTCACCCACATTTTGATTTTACACTACCACCCCCAAACTGAAAATCCTGGCGGAAACCCTGCATACTGCATATCCAGACTCTAAAACTTCTTTATTTGAAATCCGACTATTTGCGGAAATAACTTTGTAGGAGAAACTTCTTTCAGTGTGAAAAGATTTGTTTCAGTTTGCAATAGCCCGTAAACCGTTAACGGAATTTTTATTTTTTTTCCCATTGAAAACTCAAATGTTGTTGTTGCATTCCTACAGTATTAATTTATGAAAATTAAGTGTATAAGACTTAAGAAAAGCCATAGGATGGTAATGCTCTGGCATCAGCCATTATGAAAGATATTGACGAAGCAAAACTATTAATAGAACCTTTGTATTTATAACTCAAACTTAATTCAAATAAATAAAAAGAAACACTATGTGCATACTTATAGCTACTAAATATTCAAGTGTGATTTATGCGCGCCCTAGACACAAAATGGGAGGTAGCTTGTACGAATAATGTATGTAGTGCGTGATCAGGCATTATTTTGTCAGAAAAATGATACTGAAATGTTTCGGCTATAGCGAATTTTGAATTGTATTTATGTCTTTTAGGAATCTGAGGCTCAGGCCGGGGTAGGGATTCGGAAAGGTATCGGCCAGCGCCTATGTTAAAGGCGTCATCCCGGCATTTACCTGGTGTGTCTGAGGAAAAATCCTGGAAAAACTTCAGTCAGGAAAGTCGACCGCTGGGATCGAACCCAGGACCTCCTGAATGCTACGCCAACGCTCTGCCACTCAGCTACGGCGGCTCGGTCCGCTAAAGCGAATAAAGTTATATTGTTTCATAAGAAAATATTTCTTTTCTCTTTTTTCTTGCAAAAATACTGGCACCTTTTGAAACTACAAGCTGATGTAGGCCTACATGTGTAGTTGGAGCGTACTACTTAAAAAGGAGTGCTTTTATCGGAAGTGGAAGGCAATCCTTTCAAGTACGTAGAGATGGTGTAAATGTTTCGCTTCTATGTTGAACGGAAGTGTACCATGTCCAATTGCTGAATAAATTACAGTCCTTCTACCGGAAGTTGATAATGAGAAGTGGACAGTTACTTTATAGTTTGAAATGAAAACGTTATTATCAAAGGCTTCAGGTCAAAGACGACTAACCCACACGGATAATAAGGATATCAGATGTCTGCGATGAATTGGTAATCACACCCTTATTGGCTATGTGCTTTAGTCATCTCTGGCTTGAAACCTTTCAATTATGTCTTGTAAAACCCTAGACCCGGTGGTCTAAAGGTAAACTTTAGATTAGGGATTCTGCCAGGATATTAAGTTTGGGGTTGTAAAGGCAAAATTGGGAGGATGTAAACGTTTTCATAATTTCTACCGATTTTTGACCATGAAATTTTTAAAATTTGGGTACTCTCGAGAATTTGGGAGTGACACCCCTCACAGGGGGTTCTGGCGGAATCACTGTTTTAGATATTAGGGATCTTCTACCAGAAGTGGATGAGCGGAAGTGAACATTTGTAGTATCGTCTAAAGTGTCTTCAGGTAGGGTGTCATCGCTGTGAATATTTTAGTTTCTAGTCTGAACAGAAGTGCCACATAATCAAAATGACGAATTTCGTAGATTATAAACCGAGCGACCGTAGCTCAGTTGGTAGAGTGAGCTTTGGCTTAGCAGCCACCCATCCTCACTAAGGTTTATTTGTCCGATGGTCTTCCTCAGCCGCACCAAGGAAATGCCAGGATGGTACCCATTAACTAGGCCCTGACCGACTACCGTCCAATATCCATTCCCCTACCCTATCCCAGCCTGAGTCAAAAGATGTTTAAAGGCCATAAATAAATTTTAAAATTCTTGAATTAAGGTTTTTCTACCGGAAGGTGTCATCATCAGAGTTTATATTTGCATTATAATTTTAATGTATTTGGTGTGCGGTATCATAGGTGTCCTCAGTTGATGTCTAGTTGAATGCAAGAGTAGTTCTAGGCTATAAGTAACTTCCAGAACAACAAGTGTTTCTACCAGAAGTGGGAAATTATTCCATCACTTGAAATTAGTTGTAAGAGTTTACTATGCCGTCATTTCTAAAAGTATTTCGCTTTTCGCCTATCAACTGAAAGTGGTTTCTTTGTGAAATTTGATAAAAATTTCCATATAACTATCAGTGTTATGCTTTATCATGTTTTTGTCAATTTTTGGCAATTTTTGGCATTATTATTATTATTATTAGTTATGTTTTCGTCTATTGTGTTCAGTAAACAAATAAGGGTTATTCCATCTTCAAATAATTTATTGATAGTCCTTTATCAGTTAATAGCTCGCAGTTATTTCATCCCATTTTCCAGGGCCTGCTATCTATCACACATCATGAAGGCGGGGTAGTACATTTTCCCTTCATATAACCCCCTTCTCAAGTGCCATATCACCTCCTTACCCCCCACCCCCACCCTGCCCTAGCTCATCGAAAAAAGTTCCTTGAATGAGGATGAAAATGGGAATAGCTGGCGAAGGCCTAATAGCGAGGTCATTTTATAGCGCGGTAAATCGGACGACCCCTTCCGACAAGAACAGAAGGCCAGAGAGAGAGTAGAAGAGGATGCTACTGAGAATGAAAGAACAGCAAATGAAGAGAGAGAGAGAGAGAGAGAGAGAGAGAGAAAGAAAGAAAGAAAATGGCGGCAAAGGAACTGTATATTTGTCTCTCCATTCCCTCTCTTTATTTTCCCTGCTTTGCCTCTTTTTTTTTTCTGTCTTCCAAACCCCGATTTCAATCAGCTAAAGGGTCTTCTCTGAGGTCATCAACTACGATGGACCTTGGTTTCTTCCGAAGAGACACCTTTTTGACCTCCCCCAACCCCCTCTTTCCATCTTTTGACCTCTACTCGTTCTTCGAAACCTTGCGTCAAGAAAATGACCGTATCTAAAAGGCTATAGTAGGTGGATCGGAAGTGATGGTAGTGATACTACTAGTGATGGTCGAAAGAAAGGAAAAGAAAGAAACAGCGAGAGAGAGCAGGTTACGTCGATAAGTATTTTTTTCTTTCATTTAAAGCCATTGGTTGGTCGCTTGAGCAGGAAATAGAAGAATTGGAAAAAGATGTAGGGGAAGTGCGGGTAATTCGGATCACAGTGCAAAAATGGACAGCGCGCGCAAAAGGCGGCAGCACTAGTAATAGAAGAAGGAGGGAGGAGAAAAAAGATTCAGCAAAGTATATAACATCAACGTCCAGCTGATAGGAGGAAAGGAAGAAAGCGCAAAAGTCTCATGGGATAAGGCCATCGGTCCGGGATTTTTATTAATACCATTCCTTTTTTTTTTTTTTTTTTTTACAAAAAGAAAAATAGCAAAAGAGAATACGAAAAAAAGAAGAAGAACTCCCAGTGGTCATCGCTGAATACGAAGAGAGCGGATTCCCAGAGTGCTATGTTCCCAGGAGATCGAAAATTCCCATTTTCCGATACCCCTGTGACGGCTGGACCAGCACGTCTACCATAACGGGATTGGATCAAATGACTTTCTCAAATCCACATACAGATACGGTCTGCCTGCCACACAAGGCTGAAACACACATTCACATAAGTAGATATATATACACATACATGCATAGAGGACACACACTCACAGAGAGATAGAGAGGGAGAAATAGATAGAGATGTAAGCACGAAACTCTAGAGACCCATCGTCTCTGTTTGCTACAGTGATAGAAATTTCATCGAGTAGAATTCTATTCGTAAACGACTGGGATGATGTTTTCCCTCTTGTATTGAATGGAAGACATAGGAACGGAATCTTTGATATGCATTCAGAGACTCCAGTTCGGTCTCCTTCTGCATTGCTATCTGTTTCTTCTCCTCTTTGGAGTTACTTTTCTGTGAATCTATTTCTATGATAGCGTCATCAATAGCATTTGCTATACTTACGTCTTTATACCCGTAAAACGTACTATCAAACGTTCCAAGTCTGTAGCAACAGAGTTCTAAATGAAACGCCAACTTAACCTATTGAAATTGATAATTAAACACAGGTGGTTTGGACTATGTATTCATACGCATAAAAACTTCAAATCTATACTTTGTATTCCTCTTGCACTTTCCTTTCTGTGATACAGTTCGTTTCTTTACTGTTGAGAAGCGGTTTACTGATTTGTATTGTATGGGAAATATGGAAGTTGTATCGTCTCTTTCAATTGGTGGTACCGATACAGTACAAGTACTCTATACTTTGATCTTCAGTACATTACTTACTCTTTCTACATTCCTGCGATTATACCCGATCTATATAATCTAAAAATATTCGTGACGCTATTTCTCTACTGAAAATGACAGCATTCTGGGTAATCAAAATATCTTAAGATACAAAACTACTTTCCAATATTATTCGATAAATTATGTCTCTTTCAAAGATGACTGGAATAATAAAAAAAACACTCAAACACATTCAAGATAATTAAACATCGTTATTAAGTATCCTTACCTGACTCTGGCTTAGGAAAAGTTCTTATATTTGTTTCTAATCATATCTTACAGGTAAACCTTGCTACCTTCCGTTTCTTCTTCACTAGAAGCCAATTATATTTATTTAACTCTTTTCGTAAACAATTTAAAGACATCCAACAGCTCGTTTGCATTTTATTTTAATTAGAGATTTATGCTTCGGGACATCTGGTGTTCTAAGTAGTGATTAACTTGGGTTTCTATTGTAATTAAAACGACGGCTAATTAATTCCATTTTCTAGAGTTTTTTATGCTTTCCATGCAGAATATTATTTTGGTATTCACAATTTGAATTTCGTGGAATGTTCAGTCAGGAATCACATGATCAAATAAATAACCAGGTCTAGTTGTGTGCGTGGATTGGTAAGTAGCAATTGCCTTCAGCACTTGGGTTGCTCACTCCGAAAGAAAATGTATTTCCTGTTTTCCGTATAAGTTCAGCTTTCAATCAGTTCGACACTGAGAATTATATTGTCGTATCCAGTAATTCCGTTGTGGGAGGGGATGTTTACCCCCCCCCCCAAAAAAAAAAGTCATGAAAACACTCCCCAACTTTAAATTCGTTGTTGTGAAAAAGATCGATAGAAACCGTACAAAACTTCACTTATACCCTCCCAATTTTGACTTTATACCCACCCCCTTAAACTGAAAAATCTTGGCGGAAACTTTGGTCGTATCGCCATAGAATCTTAATAAGCCTCGACTTATTAGAATAGAGTTTGATCTTATGAATTTTGTGATGATTCTAAGAAAACACCTTAATTTGTATTTCTGGGTTATTTCAGAAACTTGAATTCAACCCATCTCGATCCGTAAGTTGTCAAGTATCTAAAGTCTATACAAATACTCTCAGCCGAGACTCGAACTCAGAATCATGAAGACGGTAGCCTAATATGCTAATCACTGTGATCAACTGATAGTTCTTGAGGTTTAGTGAGATATATTTTTTTTAAAATTATTTGCTGGTGAACATAATCAAAATATACGTAAATAATAGATTAATTATTGTAGTAAAAATTTGATGATCGTGTTGCTACTGGTAACGGGAAAAAGAGGTGCTACTCTATTACCAATGGCATTTAAAAATAAAATAAATTTTCATGAACATTGGTGAGATAAATTTCATTGGTGTTTCAAAATAGTTTATTAGAAGCATGTAAAAGGACAAGTGAGTCGAGCTTAGTCGAATGACTGTGAATATAAGCGAATACCAGGCTTCAGCAGCGAGCATCCAATTTATATGATCAATATTATGTTAGAAAAATCACGGTGATACCTTTCCAAGGACACCTCAACCATCTTTCTAACCCTTGTAGTTCCTCATTTATAAACTGGCCCTCTCCCATCTCTTGAACCACCCCTTCAATGTGAATGAGCTATATGGGTTTGATTCATTTCAATGAGACCTTCCCAGACACTTACCTCAACCAGCTTCCTAGCCTCTTGTAGTTTCTGTGTTGACATTACCCCCTGTCTCTGGCACCACCCCTGCCATCTGCAGGTTTGAACCCGTCTTGCTGAGACCTTTCAAACGCCATCTTAACCACTTTTCTAGCTTTAGTAGTTCCAAAGTTGCAAATCTCTCCCCATGAAATTTGGAAACCGCCCCTGCGATCTGGATGAATCATACAGATTTGAACTGGTCTTGCCGAGACATTTCCAACGATACCCCAACCATTTTCTTAGCCCTAGTACTTGCAAAGATATAAATTGCCTCCTATCTCTGCCACCGCCCTTGCAATGTGTACTATATACGGTTTTAAGCTAGTTTTCCCGAGACCATTCCAAAGACACATCAACCACCGTCCTAGCCTTAGTAGTTCCTGAGAGTTATCACAGCACTTGTTGCTGAAGAATAATATTTTCACCAAAACTAGAGTTAACCTTTGTTGAAACAGATTTACGTAATAGAAAAAATATTATGCGAAGAATGAGACAACACAAATGTTCCAATTGTCGCTGAAAATCATTCTCAAGAATGCTTTGAATATTACGACCGGGTCGTCGCAGTGCTATGTTTGGTGTTTACATCGAATATGATAAAAAAAAAATCTAACCTGGTTTTCTAATATATGTCTCTGAATTTTGTGATCACTGATCAATGTTTCCATTGCGTATAAAGAAAAAAACCTGACTTTTCTAACCTACATCTCTGAATTTTGTGATCAATATTTGCCTCGAGTATTCGAGTATAAAGAGAAAAATAATCTAACCTGTCTCTTCTAACCTATTTCAGTGAAGCAGAGCATTTTTCAAAGGCAGAAAGTAAAGAAAATGTAATGTTCCTTAAAAAAAAAAAAAGGTTAAGGTGGGCGGGATTCGAAACGGGGTCCACTGATCTGATGGTTTCTGACTTTCCGAGTGATATTTATAGCTAGTTCAACAGTCTGTTAGAGACATCACTCCTTCATTCACTTCCTAATTCAATTTCTATACCGGTACTCTAATAGGAGGAGGTTTACTGCGGGGATACTCTCCTGAATATTGGGTATTTCTTCTCAGTAGTTTGATGCTCAAAGAAAACAGAAGGGCAGTAAATCAACCATTCTCTAGACTCTCTCTTTTCTGGGCTACTTGGCTGTTCAAGGTTCTGTTATGAAGAAAACGACATTTTAATAACAATATTCTGCTGGTTGTTCTTTATGGTTGCGAAAATTGAAGCACGATGCTAGCAGATGAACATAAATTACGTGTGTTTGAAAATAAGGTTTTTGACAAAGATATACGGGTTAAAACGGAATGAGTTGACCGAGGAATGGAGAAGACTGTATAATGAAGAACTCCACGAACTGTATGATTCACTCGACATTATAAGAATAATGAAATCACAACGGTTAAGATGGGTAGGCCATGTAGCTGGGATAGGGGAAAAACGAAGATTATATTCCATAATGGTTGGTAAACCAGAAGGAGAGAGACCGTTGGGAAGACTGAGACGTTGCCCAGAAGGAAGAAATAAAAAAAAACGAACAAAATCCGAGAATTCAAATTTTAAAAATTAACTCGAAAATCATATGTTGTAGAACCACTTCGTTTGTAATCCTGAAATGCATAATCATTAGTGCATGTGTGCTCAAAGTTTCCATTTTTTTTTCAACATTTTCTGTCTGCAGCTGCCATTGCGGCACATAATTTGTTACGTAAAATATGGTAGGTTTTCTAGTTCAGCTACAATGCAATCATAACTATAATGTAGTTAAGAGCGGTATCCTAAAGTTTTTGTAATATCGTATATAAACCTTGGTATACTAACGTAAAATTTTGGATTTTTTTTTTTTTCGATTTTATCGAGACGTACAAAAAAAAGCAAGGCCAAGTTCTGATTTTTCGTTAATATGAAGTTTAGAATAAATACTTTTAGAGTACAAGGTTTAGCTGCTACTTTCTGCGTAAAATCTCTCCAAAAGTAAGAAAACGCGTGGCACGTGCGTACACTTGGCGAAAAATCCTCATCTTTTGTGAATCTAAAATAGCGGAGAATGGTAGGACATGTTAACAGTAGTAAAAGAGTAATGGAATGAAGGCTGGTTTGCAAGAGTGATGGATTAGAGGCATGGGGTGGGGAGGCGACCCACGTCCATGAGATCTTACCTCCAAAAAGGGGTATAAATCTTTCAGAATAGATGATTGCACTCCTGATTAGCTCTGATGAACAAATTCGAAAGTTTTCTACAATTTACCAATGCTCTCATTTCTCACATTTTAATACAAAAAGTACAAATTATACAGGGTGGCGCGTCCCAGTAGCAGACAATGAGGAAGAGAAAAGCAGACAGAATATGATACTGGTATTGCAGAGATGGTATACTTAAGGTTGCAACTGGATGTTTAGATGAAGCGAAAAGAGGGAGAGGAAAGGATGTTCTCTTCAAGGCAGTTTCGGCAGAACACTAATTACGATTAAAGTAATTGGTTATTGATTAGAGTTAAAGCTAGAGGACGTATGTTATATGGTTTTAAGTTGACAAAGCATAAATTTCATACAAATCTGTAATTTATTGATAAAAAGATTTCCAGGACACTATAAATCACGAAGTTAGTGATTTTCAGAGGCATCTTACGGGATTTTGCCGTGCCTAGAAAGATGCCTTCACTTATGCTCCATTCTATACTTGATCTTGCACAGAATGAGACCATAAAATGCTGTTAAGCAATAGACCCTCACCGCCCAAGGTCTACGTTGCACTGGAAGAAGAAATATCAGTCTTTGGAGATGCCTTTTAGCGGGTTTTATTCCAAAGGCGATGACCCCCTTCCCACTATCACCTCCAATGCAATATCATCGACCTTGTTAAGTGCAGCCGGCTGCACCTGTCCCATGACCTGTCCCAGAGTACCCATGACCTCTCCTGATGCCCTGAGGGATAGGGTATCAAGAGGGATAAACTCTCACTGACAATTCAAAACGTCCGTTCGGAACCGCTGCTCCGAACGTTTCTTAGTAACAACTTTTCATTGTCTTGAAAAATATTGTTGTTAGGACAAAGAATCATTGTAAGACAAAACAATAACAATAACAGATAATTTAAATGGTGAGATTTATTTTCTTCAAGGTTGGTTTATTATTGTCGAACTTATAAAATATATTTTCGTAAGGAATTGCACACTCCAATAAAGTTTTTGTAAAAGGTAGAAATGAAGATTATGAACAGATTTATTAGCAAACTAACTGCATATTCCAGATCTGGGGGGGGGAAGAGGGAAGGGTTGTGAAGTGTTTTAAATGGAGTTTGGTCTGGAATGATTCAGAAACGTGGACGATAAGGAGAAAGAGAAAAATCTTAGAATGTTTCAGATTATGACTGCAGAGAAAGAAGGAGATGAATTGGGGCAGAATTGAAGGAAAAGAGGAAGAGGAATATTAAGGTGGTGACAAATTGTCTTCGAGCTGCCTCTTGCAAGCATAAACAGTAGATATTTTTTTCGCTATATTGACTCTCGGAGCTTGTGATTCCCCATGTTCCCCCTAGACACACCTTTGAGTTTACTGGGGGTAAACGTGATCCCCTGAGTTCCCTCCCTTATTACAATACCCTACACTAGGCCCTACACGGAAATCAGAACTTGAAATTTGGCTAATAGTCTAATTTAATTTGACATCTATTTTGTAAAGTGGATATAGACATAGCGGGGAGTCTTTAGGATTCTAACTTTAACGTATTAATGAAACGTAATAAAAACAAAGTAGAAAATACCATGTAAAATACGATTAAACTGCCTTTGGAGTTGTCTTCCGTTGCTATAATTCTTAATTTAATACTGTTGCATAATTTAATACATACTAGCTTAAACGCTAAACAATTATAGTACACGGAGGAAATTCGGGTCACGGGGTAAATCGGGTCAGTTTATTATATATTTGGCATGACGAGGGTAAACTAAATGCAGCACTTTTGACAGCCCTGTCCTCGTAGACAAGTGAAAAACTGTTGCTAGGATTTCGTAACTTGGCGCCATTTGAGTTAGAAAGAGCATTATTCACCTGAACTATGTACATATTTTTCGTGCAGACATTGTCGGGACAAAATAATGTCCTAAGAATGTCCTCGTAAAATAATGACGTTACCACTAGCATTTCTTTAAAAGTAATTGTGCTCATTACTTAAGCGCCAAACAAACTCTAGGCAGTTAAATTTCAATTATCTAGCACTGAAACTTGAATAATCCACGTAAAATGAAAAAGAGCGGGAAAACTACTTCCGGTGGGCCTTAACTTATTATCGTGCTTCTTCGCTATCACGTTTTTTTTTTTTTTTTTTTTTTTTTTACTCTCAGCCAGGGATTCTTCCAGGATGTTCAGTTCTAGGAGTGTGAAGCCAGATTTGGGAGAGGGGGTAGTGTTTAACCGTAAACATTTTTAAGTTGGGGTGTGTGCTTGGGAATTTTGGCGGGTGATACCCCCCACTTGGGGGTCTGGTAGAATCCGTGTTCTCAACCGCTCAATGTTAAATGTGTCTCCTTTTTTTCGCTCCGCTTTCAACTGAACACCGTGATCAATTTAAGATGTTCCCTTCTGAGTACTATCCCAACAGGTTACACCTAGTGAAAACTGAGAGAATCCCTAGAACACTTGTGAGGATGATCGGTAGTCGAACCTGTGTACCTTTTCAGTGACGATTCGAAATCACGACGTTAATCACTTTGTCACAAAGGCTGGAATTTCATTAATGTTATCATTTTAAAAATGAAATACACAACATAAGGTATTTTGCCAGATCCCTCCTCCTTCCCCAAAATTCTAGAGTACACTTCAAGTTTAAAAGTTTTAGGGTTGAAAATCAATACAAAACTCTACCCCTCCCCCATATTTTAGATTCACACACCCCCAAACTAAAAATCATGGAAGGGGCCTTGCCTAACAGTACGAAATTTATTTAGTGGAAATTGAAATTAGTTACATTCCATAGTACGAAACGCTCAAATTGGCATAAGTAACGGCCAATCAAATAATGTTAAAAAAATATACACATGAAAGCGTTACTGAATTAAAAATTTACATAGAAAGCGATCCAAAGGCTTTCGATGAAATAAGGTAAATTTACCCTTTTTAGTTCCGAGACAGAGAATTAACTAGGCCTTCATTATAAACAATTTCAGGAAACTTAATTTGCGGGTTTAATTGTCAGACTGCTTCTATTCTTGAAAGAAATTCCTTGAGTATTTCTCTTTCTGCTTATTTTAACCCTAAGCAGTGAGACAAATTAACGTTCGTGGCCGGTGTACCCACTGTCGAGGTTTCTCGTAACTCTGGCCCGTTGGCCAACCATAGACTCTCATTGATACTGCTTGCTTGTTAGTATGGCTAAAAAAAATATATACCTACTACATGACGGGACGTTAGACTTGAAGGTATTTTCACTATGAAAATTGACAAGATCGCGCCATCGTAAATAATCACGTGACGTAAACAATCCCTTTCGTGTGTACCATCACGAGTATGCTACAATAAATGGGGAGAAACTTACCCTATAGAGGCGCAGCGCCCCGGGGGAATATGGGGACAGAACTGCACCATGGGGGCGTAGTCCCCATTCTTTCCTCCGATGTGTCGTTTAGCTTTCAATACTATGGCAATTTTAAGTACGTAATTTCGACTTACTACGAGTTAACCCATTCGCCTTCAATCGAATAGAACGTCTTTTTAGGTAGATTTCGAAAAAAAATTACCTATTGAGATCGGTACGATATCAAAGTATATATATATTAACACGCTAGCGGCCATAATTTTGAAGATATTTGAACCAAACTTTTATATGTTGTTTCTAGGCTTAATAGCTCGATTAAGTTCGTTAATGAGCAAAATCGGTCGCCATCTTGGATCCAAAATGGCCGCCGAACCCATTGTTTTATAGAATACACAGCCTAAACGGTTGCAGCAAGAAATATCAAATTTGGTAACACGGTACATTATCACTTTTATGTTACTAAAATATTACATGATGTATCCAAAGACGCCATCTTGGATCCAAAATGGCGGACCTAAAAAACAATTTTCCGCACCGTTTAAACTAGAGACACGAAATTTGGCATAAAGGTGCATTATGACGAGTAGTTAAAGGAAATATTACAACATTTGGGAAAAGTCGCCATCTTGGATCCAAAATGAACGCCCAAAATCCCATTTTGCACAGTTTGATCTGGATAAATGAAATTTTACTTGAATATGCACCATCACAAGTAGGTCACGACAATATAAGAAAACTTTCAAAAAGTCGTTAACTTGGATCCAAAATGGCGGACCCAAAAACCCAATTTCCAAATCATTGAAGGTAGAGAAATGAAATTTTCTTTGAAGGTGTATGACCAAGAGTAGATTACAATAAATGGGGCAAACCTCCCCTTTGGGGGCGCAGGCCTCCGTTGGAGGGTGCAGATGGACACCATGGTGGTGTAGTGCTGCAGGGAGATTTTCGTAAAGATAAAGGAGGGGCATCCTCTCAAAATCACTGCAGTTGGGGGCGAACCCCCTACGGGGATTCAGGGGGCAGCGCTCCTAGCGAAGCAAAGCAGCGAGTATATATATATATATATATATATATATATACGTCTTGTGGGGTATCGTTGAACAGCTCTTGATGAATAATCTAAAAATCAATAAATAGTTTCCCATATAAGGTGAAATTTGAATTTTTGAAAATAAAAAAACCTTCGAGATCTACCTCAGCCTGTAGGCCTACCGAAAGGGATTTTTTTTTTTCGGTGACGGGCTATTGGCCTACTCTTGTAATAATCTTAGTTATTTCCGTAACATGTGTAAAATTTTGAAAAAAATGCAAAAGGAAGAAAGGAACAAGTACAAATAAAAAATGAAGAAGGTAGGAATCGAACCCTAGACTCCTGGAGTCCCGACTAGTGATCCACCGCTCTCCTGACTAGTCCAGACTGAGACCTGCCAGAAAGCGCCTTGGCATGGTCGTTATTCTTCAGAACGTACAGATGGTACTGCTGAAAGACGACCGAAATAGTAGTGGAAACAAAATGGTGATAGCTGGGGTCTTTTTAAATCAACGTTGCAGATGGTATGCTAAAAGTTTAAACCTTACCCACCTGAAACACTTCGTGATTATAGAACCTCTGATTTAATGTAATAAATGTGTTACCGAAAAAGTAGGAAATTACTACAGAACTATCGCAGCTAGCGATATTCACCGCTTTGTGTTTATGAATGTTGATAATCTATTTATTTATTTAGGTCTATTTATTAAGCTTCAGATACAGCTGGAGTTGCCATTTTACACAGAAACTAAATAATATTACAACAAACTAAATAAAATTATAAGAAACTAAATAACAGGAAATTAAATTTTAAAACGATACGTCTAACACATCAAGTGATATCAATAACATGACGATTATAATACACAAGACGAATAAATCAGATAGTGGTATTTAGCGTTCAATGGAAAGTGTTTTCAGATCCGAAAATATCAATATTTGAATCAAGATTATTGTACATAATTACTAGTCTATGGAATAAGGAACGCTGCAGTATACTTAGCCTAGGCGTTGTACAATGAAGGAGGTTATTATTTCTGGTTATTCGCAAGGGAACACGGAAGTAAAATTTAGATATTAACTCTCCAGTTCTAAGATTCTAATAAGTATCCAGTTTAGCATAAATCAAACTTCACTGAAGATTTCTGGAAATCAGTAATTGTAGCCTTTGAATGTTGGAGACATCTAATAGCTTCATCATAGTGTTATCTTGATGTAACCTAAACTTATGGACCTGACCTAACTTGAATATACGGAAACCTCATCATAGCATTCATTTAACTTTACACAGTCTAACATAGCCTAAACGTATGATAATTTTGCTATAGCTTTAACCTAATCTAAACATATGATCACTATAACTTGAACCTAATCTAACTTAAGTATATAACTTCATCATCCTAACTTTACATAATCTAACCTAAAGTCATGGTAATTTCAGTATAACCTTATCCTAACCTAACCTAAGCTAAACATATGGTTACTTATTATAGGTTAACCTAATCTAACTTAATCTAAACATAACTTCGCATAACTTAGCGTAGCCAAAACACATGATAACTTCATACGAACAGTAGAAACAGAAATTCTATTTGTCGTCGGTGTTGGTGTTTTACAATACTTTGAAAAGCTTGTCCTTAGGATTAGTTAAGGTTCCTTATGAATTCATAAAATCCTTAAGTTTCCTATTCTCCCCCCCTAGAAGTTCCAGGTATATCATGTAGGATCCCCGGATTTTCGATATAAATTCGATCATTCCAGACAAGGCCGCGACAGAAACGTCTCTGGGTTTCTTAATAAGGACATCTCAGAGATGTCCTGTAAAAGTCTTATTAGATTTTTATATGAAGAGATTAACACTGATATTTATTTGTTAGTTGATTTACGGACATCGAACGACAACTCCTTTACGTCTAAGGGAATTAAGCAGTGTTGCCACAGGCCTAGAATTTGGAGTGGGCTGAAAATAGTACCAAATTGAAACAAAGTGAGCTGAATTAATTTTTTTCCTACGCCAGTATGATACATGGCTCTATAGCACGAAACTAAAAGGTATTCAGTTGTTCATTCTACTATGTTTTCTAACGAATCATACTGTAGTATACTATGCTTCAATTGATTCATCTCAAAAACTTTCAAGAAGTGATGGTTGCTAAAAATTCCCCTGATTCTTTCTCCGTGTGAACATCTAGCGTCATTTCTTGAACATCGCGTTTGTACTTTTCCTCGGCGTAAATCGGTAATTACGAATGTTCCAAACAAAGTTTGTAGGTTAGGCGGTGCAACGTCACAGAATAAACATTCAATAGTGTTTTTAATGAGCGCAACATACAGTATGAGTAACATTAAATGCAGAAAAAGTCTAAAACAAACAGTTAAGTTTGAAAACGTGACAAGTAATTGCAAAATGGTGATGAATTGGATAAAATCGTACCAACTTAATGACAAAAGGGGTTGAAAATAGCGTGGTACCAACGGACCGATGAATGGTAAAAATGGCTTAATTTGGTACAATTGTACCAAGGGTGGCAACGCTGGAATTAAGAATAGACTCAGTGTTGTCAGGTCTCATCACAATATTTCCCTGAAAATACTTTTAAAAAATCCGATTTTTGTTAATATTTACCGTCTTCTAAGTGTTCACTTTTAGAATTAAGTGGCCCAGATTTTTCCGTTTCCCTGGAAATTTCCCTCCACCTAACAACACTGAATAGACTACATTTAACACGTATGTTTCAGGTTCTCAGATATTCTCCAATATACACAAGACACTGGAGCTGCGTGACATCATATGTTACTTTCTCATTGAAACCTGAGCAATTGATCTCGACTATTGAAGGCTTACGAAGCTTTATAACAGAAAACTACAACAAATTCCAAAAAAAAAAAAGTCCTTACGAATAAATTCATCAAAGTAATGAACAAGACCCTACGAATAATTTGATCATTTTATTTTTATTGTTTCCACAGACATTATCCAACCGCAGTACATTGCGTATATATTACAATTGTATTTACAAAGCTTTCATCCCAATAGATTTATTTCCAACATTGCTTCTGAAGAAAACCGAGAATTCAAAGTGGTAGAGGAAAGAAGAAGAAAAAAATGCAAGACGATTCTGACCAGCAGACCGCAAAACGCAATCTGAATTTTGATGCCCTGATTCCCAGCTCGACTTGCGTGCTTTGGCTGGCGAAAAGAGGGGTTGGGCAAATAGTTGAGAGAGGGGAGAGGAAACAGTATGAGGATTGCATAAATACTGACGGAAAAAAGTGGGCGGGGATTAAGAAAAAAATACGAAAGAACTTATTTCTCCATGGCGGAAGGTTACAAGATAAAGAAACAGAAGGCGGTTATACCAGTTGGTCAAAATGCGAGTTAAATTATCCGGAAATTTGTTGTCTTGCTGACCAATCCCAGGGTACCCACATGCTTTCTTCCCTTCCATAAAGCAGATAAAAAAGGAGGAGGGAAGCATTAAGCCCGATACGCAATTTCTTAACAGTAGAAAAGTGTTCAAATGTACATGGACCGTTACGCACCGTATTCTGATAGAAAATGTTGGGTTGTTTTAGTCCAAATTATCATGGGAGGCGCTTAAGACAATATAAAAGCAGAAATGATATACGTAGTTAATCAAAATAGCCTCCAGATGCTTACGTGTTATCCATCCAAAAGCCTTTTCAATAATAATAATACCTCCGGTTCTTTAGGTCTTCAAATATTTGCTAGACAGTCGTCACTTTTGCAGGTCGTGCTATTACCATTAATATCGGCAACCGATGACCAATATGTAATTGGCGCCATTTATGTTAGGTGTTTTACAGGTTTTGCCACTTTTTTTTATTAACATCCAGTGTGCGAATTAACGGGGGGATGCCCGAGATTCCCCCACCCTTGCAAATAAGTTTTCCTCCCTGACAAATTTCTTTTTCGCCCCTGCCAGGGATAAATCTATCCCACCTAGAAGATGTTTCGATCAAGATTAGATGGAAAATCGGAACATTTATTTGGCAGAAGTTGAAACTATTTTAATACAAGGGTATATGAGCTTTTACTTGCTGTTAAGAAGCCTGTTTGGAAGTCATTTATTTTGTGATGTTTATGAAATAGCTTAACTTGAAAGATTTGGTATGATTGATTTGATTTGGTAACCTCCTATTGGAAAATGGGACTCTCTTTCCGCTGGTCTAGTGGTTACTGTCGCTGACTGCTGATCGTGTGGTTTCGGGTTCGATTCCCGGCTCTGCCAAGATATTTTTTCCAAAGCGAGAGGGTCTAGAACGGTGCCCACTGCCCACAAATCATAGTGGGGAGCTGCTGTGAATAAAAGATAGTGGCGATCACAGTTGAGATCTTCGGCTCTCCTCTCCCAACACGTTTGGTCAGCGAACAGTAGACCAATTCGTCCCTTCGAAAGAGGCCTCATCCAGTAGTGGATTGAATATGGCTGTGAGTTATTTATATATTACCTTTTGAAATCCGTTGGTTATGTTTTATCCCCCCTGGCTAAAAAGTTTAATTCGCACGCTGTTTTGCCTCAAATATGTTCAAATGTTATGAAGGTTTATTCGAACACTCCAAGAAAGCATTTTCGCTAATGTATAGAAACTTTAAAGTGATTTGTTTTATTTGTCTAAAGCTTTTACACCACTCGACGCCTGCGGATTGTATTTTCGTATCTCGATACGGCAATGATATCGAACTAACTACTACGGAACTTTAAACAAAATACTACGCTGTAATAAGCTAAAATCCTTTTAAAAATCCTAAAATATTACTTTGTTTGAAAACTTAGAACAAACAATAAAACCTAATTTCAGTTTTCTGGAACCTACAAAAATTCGGAGCTAGGTGATAATAATCGCTGTATTTGTACTTACCATGAGATATAATAGATATAGTCAATCTATGTAATAGGAAATGAAGTTATGGAATACCCTTGAAAATCTGCCTAGCATATACAATCAAGTGATACATAGCTCTCTTATTCAAAATTGTCCTGTATTTTAAACGTTAACGTGGCATCCGACTACATTTAAGGCTGCTTATTACAAAAAAATTGCAGTAGAAATACATGTTATATTTCAAAATTCATATCCCGAAAATATCGAAAGTATTGCCAATATTTTAGCAAAGGGACCACTGCGACTAAATAATTATTTATTGTAGAGAGGACGAAAAATGTTTACAGTCTCTACGGTAATATTACAGTCAATCATACAGTGCTGAATCTCGGAAGAAAAGGAATTTTTCCATTTGCATGAGATAGCGTGAAGTTGAGCACGTAACTTTGTACTATCATATTCTGGTACCGAGGACAAGTTGAATCTTAGATCCCAAATTATCATCAGAAGTGTTGTCAATGATATTCCAGTAAGTTAAGTTACAAGTAAACAATATTAAGTACTTTATCCCCTCCCCTTCGAAAGATAACCTAATTCGCACACTGTCAACATCCGACCATTCTGCAGAAAGTCGGCGAGTATATATAAAATCCACTTCTTAATTGCTTGTCACTGAAGAAAATATTTTCTCGTTTGCTTCAGTGAAAGAAATCACAGTAGAGGTCGAACCAATGTGCCTAACAAAAGTGTTTACGTCGTCTTCAATTCATCCTGGACCTCGAGATGGAAGCTGACACTCGTCCTTGCGAATTATGTTGTACTTCGGCCTCGCTCATCTTCGCTTCCGCATTAATAAATCTCAAATAGTACCGTCTTGCGGTACCAAATAAAGCAATAAATTTGAACGCATTTCAACATTTCAATTGGTGAGGTTAACATTTTTATTTTTAGATATGTGCACCAATGCTGTTGACTAAATCTTTGTTTTATCAATTTTACGACGCCCCGAATTAATATTGATATGTGCCTAAGTACTCTTATAAGTTATAACCATGACAAGAATTGCAAGTAATTAAAAAAATACAAACATTTGACTTGTACTGTTGATCAACAAAACGATGTTTCATTTGTCAGAGAATTGGTCATGTATGAGAAAAGTGTCCACAAATACTATTTATTGTCACACTTCAAACGTTCATGAAGTTTATCACGGTAGTTCAGAGGTCAAAAATTAGTTATAATCTTCATTTGCAAAATAAGATAGCAGTATAGTCCATAGTTGAGGTATTATTATGCCGGGTAAACCTTAAAAGAAGTCTGGAAACCTTAAGTTATGATGGTCGGCTATAGGGATCTAACTTGCTTGTTTCCGAGGTCCGTAACGTCAGCAACTGGAGCACCAGGATTGGGTACATCGTCATTGTCGCCTTGTTGAGTGCTAGTCTTCGAGGAGGAAATTTCGTATAAGAGAGCTCCAGCATCGATTGGTATGTAATTCGTTAACTTGATTACATCGAGATTTTTCTTTTGGTTCATTTGGACCAGTTCTGTATACACGCAATCAGTTGCTAGTGTTAGTTTCACTAAATTTTTTCGTGCTCTGGAGGAAATTCATCAACGAAACTGTATTTCTTGACCTACCGTGACGTGCCCCCCGAAGAGAATAATAGTATAACTCCAGGACATATATTATTTGGTACTTCCATAGTGCTGTTACCGCCAACAGAATTTATTTTACTTATTTACTTCCTTCCTAACTTCTTCGTACCTCCCATATGACGTCAGAAGAAATAAATTTATATTTAAGTGCATCAAATAATGCGCTTAATATGCATAATTCATTTTGATGGGAACCAGTTCCGCAAAACATTTCAACTCCGAGTTATCTTAATCCACGGGTCATAGATTAAATAATTATATATACGAAACCCATTGATATAAGTAAGATGTGGGAGGCAATTCGTGATACAGTGAAGGACGCAGCGAAGGAAGGTGTAGCTGAGGAGAAAAAAGCAGAAAAATAAACCTTGGTTTGATGAAGAATGCCTTAAACTTCATGAGGAACGAAAACAAGCAAGGCAGCGATGGCTAAGTAATAAAAGCGAAGTAAATACCAACCACTACAGTAACGCGAAACGAAATGCCACACGCGGGTTCAGAAACAAAAAGCGAGAATATCTGACGCAGAAGATTCAGGAGATAGAGGAAAACGGGAAGACAAATAACATACGAGATCTATACAAAGGGATAAACTCGTTAAGAAAGGGTTCCAGCCAAGGTTAGTGATGATTAGAAATGAAGGCGGAGATCTTCAGGCGGATCCGACTAAAATTGTCGATGTATGGAAAAGTTATTTCGACAAGTTTGTTAATGTACATAACGGGGAACAAACAGAGGAATTTTAAATCTGTACCTCATAGCCGTGGATCCCCGACCTAGCGAGATCGAGGTAGAAATGTCGATAAATAAATTCAAAATTTTCAAATTGCCGGGAATAAACAATATCCCAGCCGAATTAATTAAAGCGGGAGAAACGGCACTAATCAAGAAACTGCATAAATTGATAAACACTATATGGAGAAAGGAGGAGTTTCCAAAGGAATGGAAAACCTCAATAATAGTATGAATTGTAATAATTACCGTGGAATCTCGGTACTCCCAACCTGTTACAAAGTATTAAGTAATATTCTGCTAACTCGCCTAAGTGTATACGTAGATGAAATAATTGGAGACCACCAATGTGGATCTAGAAGAAATAGATCCACGTTGGACCAGGTTTTCGCCTTGAGACAAATCTTAGAGAAGAAATGGGATTGTTCACCAGTTATTAATTGGTTTTAAGAAAGCATATGATTCTATCAGAAGGGAAAAGTTATAAAGTACCCTGATACGATTTGGAATTCCGAAAAAAAAACTTGTTTAGCTAGTGAAGATGTGTCCCAGCGACCCCATAAGCAGAGTATATAGGTTCGAGATTAGCAACGGATTGAAGCAAGGCGATGCCTTATCACCGCTATTGCGTTAGAATATGCGATTTTAAAAATAAAAGGGGACAAAAAGGGACTATCATTGAATGGTCTGAATAAACTGTTCGTATACGCGGATGATGTAGATTTAAAAGGGGACGATACAGATGCACTACGAAGGAACACCGATGTCTTAGTAGAAAAATGCAATGAGATAGGTCTACAGGTGAACATAGATAAAACAAAATACATTATAACAAGTCGAAAGATAGGGAATGAAGGAAATAAAAACAGAAGAATTAGTGATGAGGTCATAGAGAAAGTAAATACATTTAAGTACTTGGGAGCATACATAACAAGCAAAAATGAGATCACGGAAGAAATAAAAAGTGGTTTAGTATCGGGCAAAGCATGTTTCTATTCAGTCCAGAAACTTCTAACATCGCGATTAATATCAAGGAAATTGAAACTGAAAATATACAGAACGGTTATTCTGTAGGTAATACTTAAAGGTTGCGAAAGTTGGAGTACGACCCTAGCAGATGAATATAAATTACGAGTTTTTGAAAATAAGGTTATGAGAAAAATATACGGGCCAAAACGGTACTGCATGAATGGGGAATGGAGGAGACTGCATAATGAAGAACTTCACGGACTGTATGACTCACCTAATGTTGTAAAAATAATGAAATCATGACGACTATGATGGGCAGGCCATGTAGCTCGGATGGGAGAAAAACGAAGATTATATTCCATCTTGGTTGTAAAGCTGGAGGGAAAGAGATTATTGGGAGGACTATATTAGAAGGGATCTTCGAGAAGTAGGTGTTTGTAATGAAAACTGGTTTGATCTTGCCCAGGATAGATCCTGATTGTGAACGTTTGTTACTACGGCGATGAACTTGCGAGTTCCGTAAGCTATAGAGTAGAGTAAACTCATTTTCTCCAAGTTTAAAATTCCGCCTGGTGTCTGTTCAGCTGAATTAGGAGTGAAATAATGCTAATATACTGGTTAGTTATATTATTAGCGAGTGATCGTTTGTGTATTCGATTCATAAACCAAAGAAAGCACGAGATACGAATGCGTATCTGATACTTCACCTTATTGATCCGCTTTAGATATTTTGCATGGTTTACTAGCATTACTTAAATTATATTTTGACTGTGCTGACACCTCGCGGATTAAGTTAACTCTGGATCTAAACATTTCGTACGACTGGCACTCCTGTGTGTGGTAGCCATCCATTCTTTATAGTTGACTTAACGGAAATTATAAACGACGGGGTACTAAACAAAGTCGAAGGGTGGGTGTAGATATCACTTTTGTTTTACCTAATTTTATATTCAAATAGTCGAAGGAAATTTGCCTGGTAGATGCCCAAAATGTTTAAATCATTATTTAGCGAGCGATATTGAAAACCCGAATCAGAATCTGCGAACTCGAGATTCGGATATATCCGAACCTCGGATCAAACTGTAAGGGTCCGAACCCCCCTGGATTCTAAACAGTGTGTTTGTAATTCGAATCCATATTCGGATCAAGTGTTGCCAACTATGGGGAAAATAAAATTACCGGCACATTCTTAACTAACTAATTGAACGAGTGCCCAGGTTCGGTGCCCTTGAGAACTTTGAGAAAGTTTGGAGATGTTGGTCATGTAGTACACGAAAATTTTAAATTTTCCCTTATATTCAGCTTGATTTTTAACTAATGAAACATTTAAGTAATTGCATTAATCAGTTCATAAATTTTTGTGTCATCCTAACCACTTTTTCATTAAAGGTATTTGGAGATATAAATTTCATTCGCCTTCTAAGGGTCAGTTCTACAATCGACCACTAAACTTCTAGTCAGCGCTAAGTTGAGGCCAAGTCTGATTTTGGCCAATGAGAGTACGCAAAATGAGAGTTGACCTCAACTTAGCGCTGACTAGAAGTTTAGCGGTCGATTGTAGAACTGACCCTAAATCGAATAACACATCGGTGGTAGTATTCAGAGCTAATATGCTTTGGCTCCACCAGCTTTAACCACAAAGACGATAAAATGTCCTGACCTAACAGTGAAACCCGTCTGGTTGGCAACCCTATCCGAACCTTGTTATGACCATTGCTATCATCATAATACCTGCAACACAGAAATACAATTATAAACAGGGATTCCAGCAGGATATTCAGTTTGGGGGAGGGGATGTAAAGTCAAAATTGGATAGTATAAGTAGAATTTGCACGGTTTCTATCGTGTTTTTTTTTTTAATTTTTTTTAAGTTGGTGGTGCTCTCGAAGATCTCTGGAGTGACACTCCACAGGGCTGGGGGGGGGGGTCCTCACTGATTATAAAAATAAATAAAATTATGTTTCTAGTATAAAACTTAGGGCGGCCCAATGACAACATACCGAAGTGCATTTAGTAGATAAATATCGGAAATTAAGATTGTAACGCCAATTTGCACATTGGGCCGCCCATCGGAAGTGAAGGTGAACAAAGACTGACTATAAGTGGGACTATCTCCAATTTTACAGAACTGCAGTTAGTAGATGCCTGTGAAAAAGTTCTGGCACTACCAGACCGAAAACAGCCGAATAAAACCGAAGTCGCCGAATCCAAATCTGAAGTCAGTTTCTCTCTACGTCCTTTGGTTAAGGCCAGTGATTCTGCCAGACCTCCTATGAGGGTATCATCCCCCAATTCTTGAGCACATCATCCCTCAACTTAAAAATTGTTACGGTCAATAATCGATAGAAAACCTGCAGAAGTCCACTTATACACTCCTAACTTTGACTTTAAATCCCCCATGAATTGAAAATTGTGGTAGAATCCCTGGCCCTAGCCTTCGCTACAGATTGAAAGTTGAACAAATTAAAATTATGAGAAGGCCGAGACAAATTTACGGTCGTTACAGGAACTTTACAGAGCCACCTATCGCCGTTGGTATGAACTAACAGTAAGCGAGTGGAACCATGGAGGAAGAGTGGAACGCGTATAATAATAAAAAGAAAACACTTAACCTGACTTTTCTGTCATGGAATTAAATGATTTAATAGGGCAAGCATAGAAATCTCCTCTAAGCTATATTCGCTAATTATAAACATAACTTAAATAGTTATATTGGAAACTACTTCGAGTGTGATTTGCTAAACTGACACCGCTCATGCCATTATATTTTCAAATATGACGTCATTTCTGATAATACCGCCATAACATTAAACGCCTGTAACTCCGAAACTAATCAGATTTCAGAATTTCTTCAAAGGAACATTATTTTTTCTTGGCTTGATGTAAATAATCATCTCTCGAAGTTTGCTTCATTATTTCATAGACTTGATGTAAATATAAGAAGTTATTTTTCTTTTTTAAAAAAAGTTAAAGCATCACCGCGCCGGGAATCGAACCCGGGTCACCGGATCAGATGTCCGATACTGTAACTATTAAATCAAAGCGGCAACTTCCCAACTGCTGCTTGTCAGTTGTTAGAAAGTGGGCTTTCTAACTATTTTATTCGAAAGCCAAATTATTAATTATTGTAAATAATTTATTTATGTTATTACTATCTATTCATTGTGATATTAAATTGTGTATATATTACTGTTAGACTTAAAGTATATCTAACCCGGCCGGGGAAAATATTGGTACTTGTAATCAATTATGTATATATTATGCATTCATTTTGTATTTTCCTATATTATGAATATTTGAGTGTATATTTTAATTTGAAAGATATTTTTCAGCATAGCCAAAGAAGTCCAGCAGCCTCTTTTCAAAAGCAGCATAGCCCACCACTGTAAACTGGTTGTTGAGTTTTTTTTTTTGTTTTGTATTGTTTTTTTGTTTCTCTCTCTTTTTGTGATAAAGAATAGCGGCAGGTCATAGCTTCCTCTCCCATGACTTTGCTGTTGAGGGAATCCAGGGAGCTAGTTTTCCAATCTGAACTTGTAGGAAGGAGGGAGGGATAATGGCCGCGTTATATAAGCATATATCTCAAGGGGCGGAGGCCGAAACTTTCATTCTCGCGTGAACTGCAGAGGACGTATCTAACATTGCCAGCGACGGGCAATGGTCCAGCGAGAGGTCAGCTATGCAGATTGGAGGTAAAGGTAGCTGTACATAAGAGTAGACTTAAGACTTTGGAGTGGGAGTTCACTTGATCAAATCCCGAAATGTATTTCAATGTCGGTCGTATCTAAATGTTGCTTATATTTAAGACAAAATATTTCAAACTTGGGAGATGATTGAAGTACAACGTAATTTGAATTAATTTTGTTTTTCGAGAATGCTAAGAGTAAAAATTTATTTGCAATAAAATATAACTGCGTGGTAGCTGAACCGATTTTGATGAAAACTGATTCTTAAAGGGTGGAGCGCTTTCACGACTATTGCCGTCAGGGAAGTGCGATTTCAACTCAATAAGACAAATCTCAAGTGACCCTTAAAGTTTGTTGCGCGGACTTCTATTGCCGAAGTCTGAGTGGGAGTAAATTTGAATCTCTCCAAATGGCCCATATGGAAATTGCTAACATTAAGTAAACTGTGAAATGATTTGGAATGAATTATTTTTCTATTTTGAAAGTAACTTGTAATGGGATGGGGCACTATTCTGGTCTATTGTAGACTGGGAGAAATGCATTGCTTTTGAATACAGACGAAACCCCAGACGACCCAATTAGGTTAGCACAGAGAATCGATTGCAGATTTTCTGTGGGGAAGGAGAACTTTGTAATACCAACCCTCTGTCCTCAAGGATAAATTAACGGAGAGGAAATAGAGATTTTTCTTAATTGTTTCTTTGAGCTTAGATAGTTTATTATGAGAAGAAATGATTGTTAATATATGCCCCGCTCACAGTCTGCGCGCACCAAGACTTCAGTAGGCCCAGGTGTGTAGTGTGACCAGGGCGACCACCAAATTGGTGTAGGCAGCCTGCGAGAGAGGAGAAAGAAAAATTCACTTAGGCTCCCAGAGACTATTGTCGTCTTTGGTTTTAGGTTGCATGAGAAACTATTGCCGTTTCTCAAATTTGCCAGAAACCTATTGTCGGTATCTGGATAGACGTTTAAACTTGGTGTGACTATTGTCGTCGCACTGGGTTGGGAGAGCGGATTGACTGGAATTTGGGTGGTGAGAAGATAAAATTAGAGATTCTTTCATAGACACGTAATATTACTTCAAGGCTTTGCGAGGAGAAAATTCAAAGTAAAATAAACGTATGATATTCTACTGTTAAACATTGCTTTTGATTAGTATTAACCTGATCCAAGGCCCTGCTAGTACTAATTAGTATCTTGAAATTTTAATACAAGCAGCGAGAAAGTTAGTGTTATTTTGATCTCTCTGGTAATGATGCTGATGAAACCCTGCTCTGATTCGTGGAGTATTGAATCAGGTAATCCGTTAGGTAAACGAATATGTTCTTGGCTGGATTGCATACACACAGAATTGTAAGGGGAGCGCTATGAACCTATTGAGATTACATCAGTTAAAATTTTGCGTTGTTGATCAGCTGGCGCCTGGAAACTATCATAGGAAATATTTGGTTTGATCATTGTGGTAATTTACTGATTGCTTCTGTGCTGATCCAGGAGTGGTGAGAGTTATTCTCGCGGGAGCTGGTGCGTCGGAAAGCGTCATCATTCGAATTTCTTATATTAAATCTCCCGAAAGGTTCAGACAGAAATTGAGCTCCAGTGCCGAGGTGTGTGCAATCTGTGAACCATAGCCATAACACAGTATTCTTTATGTAGCAGTGCTTCACGACACGCACACGAATAAAAACTATGACGACTTCCGGTGTACTTCCTACTTTGATTGACTCCTACAAATCTTGAGAGGGCTCATCGCTAATAAGTTTCATTTGCAATATTTCAAAATTCACGAACAGATATTATGGAGTTTCTCCTTTCAATTTGAAGTTTTCTCTAGAATCGTAAATCGTAATGAAGAAGGAAATGAAAAACAAAATTACAGAAAGAAGAACACATGGAAATCTGATCAATCCAACACTTGGAATTCTATCTTCGCTGGTTGCCAGAATTTTTAAGTAGACTTAACGAAAGTATTTTATTCTGGTATTTGCAGCCGTGCGGCTATTTTTATGTCTCTTCGTTACGATCTTACACTTGTTTGCCCTCTCGAGCTGGCAGAGAACAAAAGACAAGCAATGCCACAAATTCTTTACTGTTTGGAAGAGAATTGAGGAAGGAAAGACGATATAGAATGTAAAATAAAACTATAGCGTTGAACAAAAAGATATTCTGATACTACTTGCTCGATAATTGCTTTCTTTTCCTTGTAATTGATACAAAATATAAAACTTAGATGGCAGCACATATTTATTATAAAATCTACCTAAACAGCTTTACTTTACTTAGCTTTACTTTACTTTAAAGCTTCTTGGCTACATTCAAGTTAGTGTATTTTAAAAAGAAAACCGTTTTGAGCTGTTAATGAAGCTGTTCTGGGCTTTCGTCAACGCCCTTCGGAACTCTCAGTTGGTGAAATAGAACGATGTGGACTGCCACCATCTTGAATTTCGAAATTCATATTTCTTGTAAATTTTAGAATCGAACTCACGATAGTCTATTTGCTCTTTTCAGTTACTATTGAAACCAAAGTAAATAAAATATGAGTCTTTAAATGTTTATAGCTGATCAAATAGGCTAATATAGCCTAGGTATGTGTTCATTTACTTATGAAATAATGAATTGCAATAATAAACTTGTTAGTTTATGTAGTACTGGTCAAAGTACCCACCCGTTAGTGCAGGGTAAGTAAAATACGTTGGTAAAACTAATAGTCGTACTACTACTACTACAATACTACTAATACTTCTAACACTACAACAACAACTACTACTACTGTTAATACTACCACAATGTTTTAAACATTAAATCTAAATATTTTTATTGACAACAATCCAAATTTATATTTAAAAATCTACACTATCTTCTTGGATGCGCAATCTCTACCAATGCTCTTTGTAGTCTATTGCTTGAGAATATATCTAAATTAGAATTTTAGATATGCAACTGCTTTTCTATTGCAACGCATTAGTATCGCCGTTCAGCGTGATAATGTTCCTTCAATTCTTAGAACGCTGCCTCCGGGGAAGGAATTGGAGGCGATTTTTCTTCTTTAAATCCTGTTTCCCTTATTATTGTTTGTGTTTTTTTATTATTATTATTTTTGGTTGTTCCTTAAATCTAAACATATAATATAAAGATTTATTTCTCATGTCAGAAGAAAGCGATTACAACTGAAAAGCGAATCTGTTCTTAACAAACGTGATCTTCACTATATTATAATTCATAAACGTTGTGGCAGATTACAAAAATGCTAGCTCGAGTTATATTAAAGAATAAAATAACAATTGTATTTAAACAAAATCTAAAAAAAAAAAACATCTTTTAAGCAGGAAAATCTCGTCTAATGCCTTCCCAGGAGGCAACGTACCAAGAATAGAAGATACATTCCCTCGCTGAATTGCGATACTGAGGCGCTGGATTAGGAAGGTGGTCGAGCGAGCATCTCCTGAAACGATCTGTATTCGCCGACCAACTTCTTTAATAAAATTAAGGCCTGCCGTGCCCCAAGTACCACTTGACTCAATTGCGATCGCAACAAAAATATACTGTGCAAGTAGATTAGAATATTTTCGATTTGTATCGGCCTCTCTACGAATAGCAGCACCACCCGCTTTCAAGGAAGAATGAGTAACATTTGAAATGGCGAATGTATCAGCGCAGGTGAAATCCCATAATAGAGGTCTTCCTCTCTTCCATGGAACTAGTGTCATTCCATCAGGTCTCTTACCGTCGGAGCGGCTACAGCCAGATGGTTCTCGTACCGATGGTACATTAGCAGAAACTAGAGCTCTGAGGATTACATCATTGACACTAGAATGACGCATGTGTCTACCAGCACTCCTGATACAGGAGAGACCGTGAAGGCCCCGTTGATCCACGAATGCTCCACAGGCTGGACAACGATGAGGTACACAGACGTCTGCTCCTAAACGTAAGGCAACAGCAACCCGGAAGCTTTCATTCGAAAGATGTAGGCCAAGAGGAGGAGAAGGCAAAGCTTGGAGCCAAGCACCGGACTCAGGTGAATACGCTGCTAGTAGCCTGGCTTTATCTTCAAGACAAG
Source organism: Lepisma saccharinum (assembly GCA_022664845.1). Taxonomy (NCBI): domain Eukaryota; kingdom Metazoa; phylum Arthropoda; class Insecta; order Zygentoma; family Lepismatidae; genus Lepisma; species Lepisma saccharinum. Next base: position 45,001 of record JAGDQP010008546.1, read on the forward strand.
TAGCGGATTGTAGTAACTGCGATTGTGTACGTTTGATGATAGGATCGTCCCAAGAAGACTGAGAGCTATTGACATCCAAAAGAGGAGAATTTAATCCACTTAACGTAGACCATTTTGCTGAACAATCTTGAATAGAGGCGTCCGGGTCGAGGCAAAAGCCCAGTGGAAGGATCGACTCAACGAGACGACGAGAACCATGGAAAGACGCTAAAAAGGACGGAATCGCCAAATCCATGGCCCGACGAATGCCAAGTCCACCTGACCGAACGGGTAGGGTAGCCTGTAACCAAGCCTTGCCACTCAAAGAACAATTAAGGATCGATTCGAGGCCTGCCTGTAAAACACAATCGTAACTCTGTAATAAGGACTCTTCCCGCCAAGAAGGAGAACAACGTAAAAAGTACATTAATCGGGGGATGGAAAAGGAAGCACGAAGTAGATAGAATGTGCTGAAATCGAAGATAAGCGGGAAAAGAAAAATTCAAGCTTAGAAATCTTCTCAATCAGTAGACTCCGTAGGGTCTCGGTAGAGATGGCGGAGCCAAGTAGATATGCTGAATCAGAAGTCATAAATCGTATTCCAGGAGCCAAGTCCATGAATCTTGAATAAAGAGCATCGTTCTGGTCTTGCGGAACATTTAGAAAACTAACTTCACACTTCGAAAAATTCAGATGTAAGCCAATTTCTGAAGATGCATCCCGAATGTTAAGTAAGGTAGAAAGAACTAGGTCTGGATCGTCCGCGATAGTGCCATCATCTAAATACCATAAGTTTAATTCGGTTGCTATAGAATTGACAATAGATTGTAGAGTAATTGCAAAAAGAGCAGGACCGAGGGGATCACCTTGTTGGACTCCACATTGAGATAAAATGATGCCATCACCCAGAAAGAGATCACTAGGTTGAGAATAACACTGAAAAACATAATGATAAATCAACGGGAAATCTTTCTGAATCACCTTTAACATGGCATCGCGATTTAATTCGTTAAAGGCATTGCGAAAATCAAGCTTTACAACGGCTTTTGGACGAGGATGATGAGATGAAAAGTAAATACGAGCGGCATGGACAGCAGCCTCGTAACCGTAAGGAACACATACTCCTAATTGGTGAGGGGATAGAAAAGTATTAACGGAATCACGAATTCGAAAACATATAATTTTTGCTGTCAAACGACGCCACACATTACCGATCGCAATGGGACGATTTCCTCCACACTTCTTTCTTAAGGCTATCAAGGTGGCGCCAAAGAAAATTGGACGAACATCCATAGGTACTTCCCCAGAAGAGATAATAGAAATAAAATCGCATAAAGAAGTAATGAGTTGATCTTTTATGTATTAAATCTAAACTATGTATTTATTTCATTGTTGTTTTAAATACACAATTTATTTATTTCTTATTGTTGTTTTTACTTAAAAGTGGAAACAATGTATTTATTTCATTGTTATAAACAATAAATAAAATTACTGTTTGTATTCATTAGATCACGGCACAGTTACTTCCGATGACTTAAAATACCAAAAGCTTCTGCACCTGGACCCAAGGAACACGTATGTAAAATTTGGTTGAAATTAATGCACGCATATATATTTGTATCGTGTTCAAACAAACAAACATTCAGTTTTATACGAGGTGATTCTCTCGCTAGAGGCCCCAAACTATTGTCAATAAAAATGTTTGTTCGTGAGATAATGGATTGAAAATTTATATGCACATACTGCCAAGGATGGAAAACAACATGAAGAACCTTAAGTGCAGCATATTTTATTAATCATTTCAATAAACGCCATGTAGAAAATATTATCTAATACAAGAGCCAATCATATTGGACATTTTGAAACCAATAGTGTTTCTTGCCTTAAGAACCAAACAGACTCCATATTTTTCCAAACTAATATAATGTTTTGTCGACTTGTCCCTTGACCTGTCTGTCTGTCTTGTGTTTCTTAATCCTGCGAGACCATTCGACTCTTGGCAATTCTCATTGTCTCCTGACCTTACTTCAATTAAAGCGATAAACAAACAACTTGACTCGTCAGATGGCAGCACGAGCTTTTTTTTTTTAAAAAAAATATGCATAGTATATGGAGGAACACTGCTTGTTATTGTTCTCTGATGTTGCATCATGACGCTGTTATTGTAATAGCATTAGGCCGGCTTTCCATGCACACGCTAGCTACATTCTTGTTTACGATTTGTTGAGGAGCCAATTAAAACGCGTGTTTAAGTATTTCTATTCGCTACCCATAGAAATCACAAGGAAAGTACAAGAAGAGCGCGTACTTGAAAAGCCGTCCTTACTCAGTTACAACATCTAAGCAACAGTTATTGAGCTGTGTGTAACGATGCTGGAGTGTTCAATTAGTGTTTAAAAATATAGACGTCAGAGATCCTATTTAACGCAGTTAGTCCATTTTCTGTTTAATCCAAACTGAACCAAGCTTTCAGTGTTTTCTGTTTTTATAATTCTTGTCGCTGTGCATGATTTATCCAAGGATGTTAGAATTAGAAAATAACCAAATTTGAAAAACCTGAATCCGAACGTAGCAACGTCAGGTTGCCATCTTGGTATGCATAGCCAGAATTTAAAAGTGTGGAAAAGACTTAAAATGAAAGTGATCAGCTAGTAAAACCGAGATTTATTTTCTTTTTTGTGTGTTACTTTATTAATAGCATTTATATTTATCCAAATTAGCGTATCAATATTTTAATTGTGTGTAAATAGCACTTTACCAGATTCTGGATTTACATACCAAGATGGCAGCCTGAAATTATAACGTTTGGATTCTGTTTATTTTATCCTATCCTCTAATTCTAACATCCTTGGATAAGTCGATGACGTCACGTCTGATGCATTCTACAGTTAGTTTTATAAACGTTGCCCACGGCATTGATTCAGGTGAGCGAATTCTACCGTGCGTTGTTGTCCTAGAGTTAAATGCAATTATCTCTCTTGAAACTTTAATTGCTGTTGGTAAAGAAAAAAATGACTAGGAAAGAAACAGTATTCGGAGAGAACAATATAGCGAGGAAAAGGGACCAGGCAGGGGGCGGAAGGGGAAAAACGAAAGCTAGAGAAGCATAAGACCGCTTTAGGATGGTCATTAATACTCTTTTATACGACACTGATTGCTCCATAATTATAAAACGAGGCAGTAGAGGGTGCGAGAATCGTAGAAAGCCCATAGTGAGAAAAAAAATAAAGCAAGAAAAAAGAAAACAATTTGGTCTGATGAAATAAGTTGTTATATGTGAATGCTGGCGGGGAAATTCTAGCGTCTTAGTAAACGAATAGCAATAGGGAGGTACCTTCTGGACAGAAATTGGCGTCTTAAATCTTATTTAATGCTCAGATTTCATGCGAAAACAAGGGGAATAACTTTGTTGAGAGGTCTTTATACCGTACATTAGTATTTTTGTTACGTGAACATAAGGGGGAACGAGGAAAAAGAAGTCAACTGTGATAAGATAGTGTCGGTGAAGTTGAAATTCATAAGTATTGTTTTAGACCTAAGACTTTTATTTTATGAGAACCATTTTAGTGGTTATTGACTTCGGCCCATCTCGATTTATCCAAGGTTTTAAAATCAACGAACATTCATGTCTCAGGCAAAAGTTTGTAGACGGGTACACAGCGTCCTAGACTACACCGCCCTCGAGGTCAACTAGGACTTATTTCACGATCCTCAAAAGCCTAATTAAACAAACCCCTGATACAGCTCAGAAGTCATTTTAAAGTGGATGTTTAACAACAATATTTTACGAGAAGTCCGAGTCGGCCCATCTTATTCAAGGTAACATCACAGCATTTTACTGGTGCGAGCGAGAGAAAAGGACGAAAACTTCAGTGAGGATGGGCAGCCGCTAGGTACGAACCCAAGATATGAATGCGAAACCCACACTCTACCAAGAGCCTATTATTTTTAGATTTCAAGCAGTAAGGAGTCTTTGAGTGGCATCGTCCCAGATTGATTTAGCTACAGCTACGGCCCATCGCCTATTGTCTTATGTCCTTTCGTTTTTAGCGAAAAGGTAAATATTCATGACGAAAAACTCTATAAAACAAAATTACCTGTTTATAGAACTCAATATGCCAAGCAGCACAGAGACGTCATTTTCACGTCATAAGGAAGTCAAAGTGACGAAAATGGCGTGAAAATCACGTGATAAATGATGGTGAAATGTCACAATCGAATAGACGTCTTTACATGATAAACATATGACGTCTGTTAGTAACTTTCAATTGGCATTACGGCTTCAGAAATGTTTCTTGCACGGAAGGTATGCGAGTTAAGAAAGTGTGTAGCAGTGTTGAAACGCAAATTAGAATAAGTTATGGAGTCATGAAGAAATGTAATAAGGGTGAAAGACGTAGATATACGTGGGACTATATGAGCGTCAGCCATGGGTGAGGATTGGGAGCAACTAATTTTCAACTCCGAAAAGTGCGTATATATATAATAACCAAATATGACTTTTCCAACCTAACCCACAATAGATTAACTTATAAACAGTAAATGGCGTCAAAAGCTAAAAATGCCATCTCAGTGTGACGCCATTAATATTCCTCCGCGTGCCACCATATGCGACTTTGAATCAACTGTAGTGCGTATTTTACGAATTAATTATTATAGTGTGGTTTCCATAAGTTTTATGTCGCCACCTGCCGGGTTTTGCGTATAGAAGTGCCCGGGATGATAATTATTTTTTTTAAAAAAGGAGTTGTGTAGAGCATATTATATTGGTCAGTAACTGACTCAAGCTTGGGGTAGATAAAATAAGCTATCCTTTTAAAAAAAATATATACGCGATGCACATCACTCTCACGCGCCCTTCGCCTTAAACAGCAAGACTGTAGTTCCCACTTCAGATCAATAATTATAACTAACACCACACTTACGTCTCGCTTTCACTTCCTTTAAAGCTAATCCGAACAAAAACACCAGAGGTGCAAAAAGTGGAGCCAAGTTCTTTAGCCCTAAAAAGGTGTGAAATGGGAGACGGATGAGCCAAGTTCCTTGGTGACAGCATGTAACAGGAACAAAGGAACTTGGCGCGAGGTGGCAACAGCCTTAGGGTTGGTGGCGGTGGACGTAATGGGTTTTAGGATCCCCACCACCCTTATAGCTTGAGGATCATGAACCTTGCTACCTCGCGCCAAGTTCCTTTATTCCTGTTACATGCTGTCACCAAGGAACTTGGCTCATCCGTCTCCCATTTCACACCTTTTTAGGGCTAAAGAACTTGGCTCCACTTTTTGCACCTCTGGTGTTTTTGTTCGGATTTCACAGCTTTTTGTACGTGTATAATATATATACTCGCTCACTCGGCCTCGTTTAGGTCCTCGCTCCCCGTAGCTGGCTGCGCCCCCCCTTCGAGTTTTTGGGTACTTACGCCCCTTTATCGTAACCACTCTCCAGGACACTGTGCTTCCATGTTGCAGATTTTTTCCCATACCCATCACCCGTGGGAATGAAATATTTATTGAAACATAGGGAAGCTTTGCCATATTTATTGTAACCTACTTGTGATGATACAGCAAATTTGCTTCCTGCTGGCAGCCCTAAAATCCACCACCACTAACCCTAAGGCTCGAACATCATCTGATGTTTTGCTCGGATTTCACAGCTTTTTATACGTGTATATATATACTGGGTTCGCCTCGCTGGGTGTGCTGCCCCAGAATTCCGTGTGCGCCCCAACTTCAAATTTTTAGGGTTACGCCCCCTTTATTGTGATCAGACTTTCTGGGGACAGCGCCCCATGCTGTGCAGACCTTTTCCCATATCGCCTCGGGGGCTGCACGCTCATAGCGGTGGTTTGATCCATTTATTGAAACATTTTCGTGATGGTACACCTTCATACCAAATTTCGTTTCTCTAGCTTCAGTGGTTTGGAAAATGGTAGTTGGGCGGCTATGTTGAATTAAAGAAAGCGATTTTTAAAAAGTTTTCTTACATTGCCGTTACCTACTTGTGATGGTACACCTTCATACCAGATTTCGTTTCTATAGCTCGAATGGTGTGGAAAAAGTTTTTGTGCGGCCATTTTGATCCAAGTTAACAACTTTTTCAAAAATGTAAATTATTCCTAAACTATTCTTGTTAATACACCTTTATGCCAAATTTCGTATCTCTAGTTCAAACGATCTGGAAAATGGATTATGAAGTCAGCCATTTTTGATTCAAAATGATGTCTTTGCAGATATTTTGTAATCTACTAGTGATGATATACCGTCATACTTCGAAATTTCATATTTCAATTTTTAACATCTTGTTTCTTACAGAACCTCAAAATCGCTGATTTCGCAATAAACTCGTGTTCCTGTATAACATGCTGACGTTTTGTGACACGTGGAACTCGGCTGCATGCACTGCCGTACGTGTTGATACTCCCCTCGATTCGCTCGCGTCACTGCGCCAAGAATCCCACGGCAGGCCGCGCATCGAACTTGAGGAGTTTGGAAGAACTGCGTCTTTTTATCACAACCAGAATCTGCAGTGCACTGCGCCGCATGATGCAGATATTCCCTCATACTCCAGAGCGCTGCGTCCGAATGGGGAAACGTCCACATTCTGCCTGTATAACATGCTCCTGGCAATGCTAACGTTTGTGACGAGTAAAACTTGGTGGGACACGCAGGAGTATTGGAAGTTGGCGCGAGGAACTACGCTCATCCATATTCCATTTCACCACTTTTTAAGGTTGAAGGAGTTGACTGGACAGTTTGCACGCCTGGTACTTTTGCTCGTATTTCGCAACTTTTTACACTTGTGTAATGTATATACTCGCATCGCCTCATTGGGGCGCTGCCCCCAGAATTCCAAGATGGCCTCGCTGGGGCGCACCCCTTTATTGCAATCAGGCTCCAGCTGGGAACTGTACCCTAGTAGGGGAGACGAGCCGAATTAATTCTAACCTACTCGTAATGGTACACCTTCATACCAAGTTTCGTTTCTCTAGCTTCAGCTGTTATAAAGTGGGGCTTAGGCGGGCATTTTGGATAAAAGATGGACACATTTTTAACGTTTTCTTATATTTTCGTGACATACTCGTAATGATACACTGGCATACCAAATTTCATTTCTCTATCTCGAACGATGTGAAAAATGGTATTTCAGCTGCCATTTTGAATCAAAGATGGTGAATTTTTTAAAACGTTGTTGTTTTCCTAAACTACTCTTGATAATACATCATTATGCCAAATTTCCTATCTCTGGCTCAAGCAGTTGGAAAATGGATTTATGACGTCCGCCATTTTGGATCCAAGATGGCGTCTTTAGAGATATTTTGTAATATTTTCATAATCCACTAATAATGTTGTACTGTCAAACTAAATTTCTTTATTCTAGCGGCAGCCGTTTAGGCTGTGTATTCTTTAAAAGTTTAGGGTTGGCGGCCATTTTGAATTCAAGGTGGCGACGTTTTCAAATTTTTAAAAAGTTTTCTTAATTTGCTATCAATGATGTAGTTTCATACCAAATTTCACTGTTCTATCTTTAGTCGTTTAGGTTGTGTATTCTTTGAAATTTTAGGTTTGGCGGCCATTTTGAATCCAAGATGGCGACATTTTCAAATTGTCGGAATTTTTCCTTTATCTACTTATCATCCTCTACCTTCATACCAAATTTCATGTTTCTAGCTTACTCCAAACACCCTAAACAATATGATGAGTGAGTCAGTGAGTGAGTGAGTGAGTGAGTCAGTTAGCCTAAAATGTGCAATTTCAGGGGTCCACAACTAGAACATAGTTTGAGATACGAATATGAAATTTTGTACATCTGCACATATTTACCATATGTCCTTAACGGCAAAAGCTCATATTCCTATCTTTAACATCTTTTTTCTTACGGGGCCCCCAAATCGTCGATTTTGCCATAAACTCTTGTTCCTGTATAACATGCTTCTGGCAGTGCTAACGTTTTCTGACTTGAAGAACTTGGCTCATGCACTGCCGTGCATGTTGATATTGTGTTTCCAAGTCACACAAATATATCATACCTCCTGTAAATGCAAAAAGTGATCACCCCCTTCGGAACTGCACCCGTAAAATGTATTCCTAAACCGCTGCAATAGGGGATGCGTCGTTGGACCAACACTTCGTACGACCAACAGCCTCTCAAGCAGCAAGAACCGGCGTACGACCAACACCCCAGGGCAAAAGTCTGTGTTGGTCGAACGCCGTGTTGGTTCAACGCCGTGTTGGTCCAACGCCGGTACTTCGAAGTGTTGGTCTCATGCCGGTGTTGGTCCAACGCAGTGTTGGTTCTACGCAGGTGCTCAAAAAAATAATTTAAGATCATA